>RJWJ010000492.1:0-120529 GCA_004363605.1 Indri indri
CTGGTTCCATTTCACGGATGCTGGAGACAGCCTCTCTGTTAAAATGACCGTTTCTGTCCATTTCTCCCTCCACCTCACACCAGCAGAGGTGGCCTCACACATGAAATGAGTTGGGAGGGGATGCCACTGTAGTCACCAACGCCGGGGCTGCCTACCCCAGCCCCTCAGCACTCACCGTCTGGGGCGAGCCCATCTGATGGCCTCCAGCTGCTGGCCCCTGACTTTCCTGTGGCCCCGGGGCCCACGTCGTCTGTGCACACGCCGGCCGGAAGTGGTGAGGAGTCAGCACCCCCTGGGAGCAGCTCCCGGCCCGGGGCACCGTCCCTCAGGTAGAACAGCTCTGGCACCCACCCCGTCTCCCAGGGCTCCCAGCAGCGTCGTCGGGCTCCAGCTGCCCAGGGCAGTCACCAGGGCAACGACATGCCCTGCCCTGCCCTGCCCTTCCTTCCCTTCCCTGCCTGGAATGTGCCCCCCCCCGCCACGCCCCCGCTTTGGCAAATTCATGGATCTGCTTTCAGAACCTTGCCGACACCTTGCCCAGCAGCCCGGCCCTTTTCCTCTAAGCTCCCCGACAGTTTTGAAAACTTCCTTGGTCACAGATGTATGCCAATTGGCTCACATTTTCTGTTGTGGTTAAATACATATAAAATTTACCGTTTAAGCCATTTTTAAATATACAACTCCGTGGCACTAAGTTATGCAGCCATCAGCACTGCACATGGGCAGAATTTTCCAGCGTCCCAAACAGAAACTCATTAAACACTGACTCCCCGTCTCCCTCCTGCAGCCCCTGGGGCCTCACTCCACTTTGCCTCTGTGTTCCCGGCCTGGGTGCCTCGTGTGAGTGGAGTCACACAGTGCTTGTCTTTCTGCGTTTGGCTTATGCCACTTAATGTTTTCGAGGTTCATCCACGTTGTAGCGTGTGTCAGAATTTCATTTTTTGTGGCTAACAAACCATCCTATGTGTATACTACATTTTATTTATCCATGAAAACAAGACTTGGTCAGTAACCTTTGTTTTGAATACCCATGAAAATAAATATATAACTAACAAAGTAAAAAAAAAGTTTGTCTGTGACAACCTAGAGTCACCCTGCCCTGCCACCAGGGGTTCACATGCCACGCTGGGGGACACCGAGCTCGCACACTGTCTGCATGTGCAGACGGAGCTGAGCCTCTCCCGCTGCTGGGTCTCCAGACCTAACCGGGCCGGGCCTCATGCTCACCACTTGCTGGGCGGTTTTGGTCCGGAGGCTCAGAGCCTGCTCTGGCCATGGAAAGCTGGAGCTGCATTTCTCAACACCCATCTCACTCGAGAAATAACATCCCCACCAACTCGTTCCGGGGCTGGGGTTCTGTCACCTGTGTCCCAGGCCTGTTCCCTCTTCAGATCCTCTGAGCTCCTAGGCCACAGTGGCCCGCGACCACTTCAGCACAGTCGGCCTTACTTCCAGCTGCCAGCCCCTGCCTTCCTTCGCCCGTGGGCTCTCTCTGGGCACACAGCAGCCTGGAAGTGCCGGAGAATCAAAGTCCGCTGGAAACAGCCCTTAACCAATGATGACAGAGAAAGCAGATCAATACCTGCCTCCCTCACCCCCCGGGTGGGATGACTGTTAGGTGGTGTGCAGTCCACACCGGCTCCTCGAGTTCCCCAGTGGGGTTGAGCCTCGGCTGCTCCCAATGGCAGTGGGCTTGATAACACCCCTTTCATTGGCTCCCCTTCCCCTGTCCCACTGGTACTCGCTGGGACCAAGCCAACAACTTACACTGGGGCCCTTATCTTGATAAGGAAAGCCTCCATCTGTTACTTGGCACATCAGCCACCTGAGACCCCCCCACCCCTCATGGAAGACCTGCATCGGCATAACATTAACCTACTACCTGGCCCATCAGCTAATCTATTACCTGGCACATCAGCATAACACTAAAACTCTATTATCTGACACATCAACTAACCTATTCCCTGGCGGGCATTAACCCCCCAGACCACCACAACTTAATAAAAGTGGGAAAAATTGGATAGACGGTGCTCAGAACTTGGTGGCGAGGCCCCTCTGAGCCTGCTGGCGAATAAACTTTGATTCTCCGACTCTCCGTGTGCCGCTTGGTTTGTCCTTGGGACCACTTGCTGTAACACTTGCTGTAACATTTTGGTTCCCTGACCAGGAAATGATCGTGCTGGCCCCTTGAAGCCACCGGTTTAGGGATGGGCGCAGCGACCGGCGGGACCTTGGTGACAGAAGCGAACTGGTGCCAACCTCCATTTTGCAGAATATCTTCGCTCCCTGGGAGCTCCTGCCTGCCGTGGGGTCCTGAACTTGCCTGGACACGCTGGAGGGAAGGACAAGTCAAATCGGGTCTGGAGGCATCGGGTTAGGTAAGGTCCTGGGACCCGCCCGAGTCAGGCCTGTCAGAGGACCGAGGAGCTTGATCGCCTCCCGAGTGCAGGGAATTCCCAGGGTGGGAATGTGTGACCTCTGTCTGAATGCGTGAGTGAAGAGTGACTGTGGGCCCACGGCTATGGCTACGGAACCTGAGTGGGTCCTCACCCGCGGTTCTGTGGCGGCGTCATACAGCATAATGGTGATTCACTCCCCTAAAGGGAGCGACCAGGCCCGGGGTTTATACGGGCACACCTTCGCCAAGACGCGCCTAAGTTCCCGTGAGGGATGCAGCCAGGCGGACACCCGAGAGAACACCCCCCCTTTGTCTGTTAAGCTGCGACACTGTTCAAGGGTCTAGGATGGGTAGCGTAGAATCTTAGTCTACAGTCCTTAAATGCATGCTAAAGAACTTTAAGAAGGGTTTCACAGGAGATTACGGCGTCACAGAGTCCCAGCAGACTTAGGGCCGTCTGTGAACATGAACGGCCCACATTCAGGTCGAGTGGCCCGCAAGAGGAACCTTAGACCTCCCCATCATGCGAGCAGTTTGGAGAACTGTGACCGGGACTCCCAGCCACCCTGACCAATTCCCGTACATAGATTCATGGCTAGAGATTGCTCAGACCATGCCCCCCTGGGTCCGGTTCTGTGCTAATAAGGGACAGAGCAGGATTTTTGTGGCCCAAAGGACCAGAGACTCCAAACTGTCCAAACCCATCTATCAAGCTCCTGAAGCTCCTGAAGAGGATCCACCACCACTGCCCTACAACCCTACCGTGACACCTCCCGAAGTACCCCCGAATCCACCAGACACCCCGCCACCGTCAGTCTCCCCGCCGCCAGTTCTGGACCAACCTGGTGCCGACACTCCCATCACCCGCCCGCTACGGTCAGCTCAGGCCCCAGCTTCAGCCCTCCAGATGCCCCCGCGTGGGGCGCGAGGTCTGATGCAGGTCACAGATGATGGGTCCATTCAGCCAGGCCAGCCAGTCCTGTACTACCAGCCCTTCTCCACCACCGACCTTCTGAACTGGGAGCACCACAGCCCGCCATACTCCGAAAAACCTCAGGCCCTCGTTGACCTCCTGGAATCCATCTTTCAGACCCACCATCCCACTTGGGAAGACTGCCACCAGCTCCTTCTGAGCCTTTTTAACACGGAAGAATGACGCTGGATTGTAGCTGGGACCCGGAGGTGGCTTCAGGACCAGGCTCCTCCAGCAGGGACCTTGGACACGGAACAGTGGGCACAGAGAGCAGCACCCGAGACCAGCACGGATTGGGATTTCAACTCCCCAAGTGGGCGAGAGGCACTTGGAAGGTATCAGGGAGCTCTCCTCTGTGGGGTCCGGGAGGGAGTCAGAAAACCAACAAGCATGAACAAAGTCGCTCTGATCACCCAGAAGCTGGAGGAATCACCAAGCGAATTCTACAAGCACCTTTGTGAGGCCCACTGAGTCTACACACCCTTCGACCCAGAGGCAGCTGAAAATCAGCAGATGGTGAATGCCACATTTGTTGGGCAGTCCCATACTGACATCTGACAGAAACTCCAGAAACTTGACGGGTTTGCAGGAATGAACATCACGCAGCTGATGGAAGTGGCCCAGAAGGTCTATGTTAACAGAGACCGGACCGCCCAGAGGGAGAATGACAAGAGAATGAAGCAGAAAGCCACTCTCCTGGCCACTGCCCTCGGAAGACCTGTCCCAGCCAAGAAACCTGGCCCACCACGGGAAGGAGGACCCAGGAGACAAGGGACCCTGAGGCCTGATCAGTGCGCCTATTGTAAGGAGTTTGGTCACTGGAAGCATGAATGCCTCAGCAAAAGAAACCACTCACCGCCAAGCAGGAACCTGTCCAGGGACTTCTAGCAGGAGCCGGAGACCCAGGACCTCATCGGTCTTACTGGGATCGACTTGGAATGGGACCGACCAGGTTCCCTGACTCTTGGCCCCTGGGAACCCACAGTCGTAATGGAAGGGGGGGGTGACCAATAACGTTCATGGTGGGCACTGGGGCAGAACACTCGGTGGTAACAACCTCAGTGGCTTCACTTACAAAGTGGGAAACCACCATTGTGGGAGTCACTGGAGCTCGAGTAGCTTGACCCTTCTGCCAATCCCGAATATGCCAGATGGTGGCGGGTGGGGGGCCACCAGATAAGACATGAATTCCTATACATACCCGACTGCCCCATTCCCCTCCTAGGTCGAGATCTCCTGAGAAAACTGGAAGCCCAGATCACCTTCCACCCAGAAGGGACCATGAGCCTCACACTCAGCGCCCCAGAGACTCTCATAATGGCAGTCACCGTCCCCTAGGAATCAAATGGAAACTACATACAGCCTACAGGCCACAGAGCTCAGGGAAAGTAGAGCACATGAAACGGACCCTCAAGGCCACTCTAGCGAAGCTATGTCAGGAAACACAGTTACCCTGGGTAGGCATGCTAAGCCTAGCCCTGTTCAGAGTCAGGTGCACACCAGGGCCCATGGGATATTCACCCTTTGAAATCCTGTTCGGTAGACCTCCCCCACTCATCAAGCAATTAAGGGGAGACATTAGACAACTAGGGGAATTGGATATGAATGCACACCTCCAAGCCTTAGCCAAAACTATGTGCCATATCCACCACACCGTCCTCAAAAAAACCCCTATCGCCCCGAGTCTCCCTGTCCACCCCCACCAACCCGGGGATCTAGTCTGGGTAAAGGATTGGAAAAGAATACCCCTAGAGCCTACCTGGAAGTGTCCCCATACTGTGATATTAGTCACTCCCACTGCTGTTAAAGTTGCAGATATCACTCCGTGGATCCATCACTCCAGGGTGAAAAAGGCTGAACCAGACAACGAAGCTGATCTCTGGACTGCACATCAGGACCAGCAGAACCCACTAAAGATTCAGCTTAACCGTCTCCCAGTGAGAACAGCCATATCCAGGACTGAACAGGAGTAAATGGGACCATTGGCCCCGGCCCTCATTGGGGTTGCAGTGACTTTACTGGGGATTGGACTCTCCGTGGTAGCTCCGGGAGATTGGACGGGACTGCAGAGGGCGTCTCTAACCGTGGTACTTTGGCTCATTATAGGATGTCTACTCCTGCCTCAGCTCCTACCCTCCTCCTGGTTGGGGCACTCGCCCTAACAACTATGGCAAAGAAACCCTGCCCTGAGGCTTGTTATGCTAGGACTTGGATTCCCTCCACTAATGGGATTACTCGAGGCTTCTGGACCACGGGAGGTTTCACAGTCCGCACCTACAGGCCAAAGACATGTTACAGTCAGGCTGAGGTGTGCCACAGCAGGGGAAAGAAATACTGGACTGGCACCATGATAGGTGATTTCGAAACTGTATAGCCCCAAGGGGCAAGCCAGCTTGTTGGACTTACTACACCCACTGGGAAATGATGCCCTATAGTAGACATATGAGAGCATCAAAGAGGGGAATGATAAGGAAAACCCCCATCTGTTACTTGGCACATCAGCCACCTGAGACCCCCACCCCTCAGGGAAGACCCGCATCAGCATAACACTAACCTATTACCTGGCCCATCAACTAATCTGTTACCTGGCGCAGGAGCATAACACTAAATCTACTACCTGGTTCATCAGCAAAACACTAAAATCTATTATCTGACACATCAACTAACCTACTACCTGGCAGGCGTTAACCACCTGACCCCCCCAGACCACCACAACTTAATAAAAGTGGGAAAAATTCGGTAGATGGGGCTCAGAATTTGGTGGCAAGGCCCCTCCGAGCCCGCCGGCGAATAAACTTTGATTCTCCGACTCTCCGTAGCTGCTCGGTTTGTCCTTGGGACCACTTGCTGTAACACTTGCTGTAACAATCTCAGCCTCTGCTTCTGGGGGAACCCACATAAGACACTGGAAAACATCGATTTTGCTAATTTTCCATGCCTAAGAAACCCATTTCTTCTCTTTGATTGCTTTTAATGCAGCAATTTGGGGGTGGGGGTTGGAGGTGAGGACCAGAAACTCTCTCCCTTTCCAGCGGTCTGTTTTCCAGAGGGGGTAACCTCGACCGGATAGAGCTTCTCAAAGAAACGGAAACATTGTAATTAACACATGAAATCCTTACTTCTGATATTATTAAATTTGTTACACTTATACAGTGTAGAGCATATTGAAAAGGCAAATTAAAATGTTATGTGTTAATAAACTTGGATTAAATTGGGCTTTGAGAACCCAGGGAAGCGATGCTGGTCCCACACGGATGCTATGCAGAGTTTTTAAGGAGTCCTTCCCTCCCCTTGAAGTTGCTACCACTGCAATTACTCAGGAAGAAATGGGATCCCCCCCAGCCTGAAAATAGAGATTTGTGTGTGTTTCTGTCAGGTGTATGCTTAGAATTGTACAATATAGAAACAAAATCCTGCAGTATGTACTCTTTATGGCCCAGTCTCATTCACTCATAATTTTGCGATCCATCCGCATTGCGATGGTGTATCAACAGTCTTCCTTTTCGTTGCTGAGTAGTATTCCGCTGTAGAGGTGTGTCCCAGCATCCCCCAGGTTAATAATAAAGAGACTGAAGTTCAGAAAATGTAGTGACTTGCCCGAGGTCCCTTGGCTGGTGAACTTGAACCCAGACAATTGCATCCAGGGCCGACTCTCCCAATAACCGCCTGGGCCTGCTCGCTGCCTGGGTCATACATGACACCGGTCACAGCGGCAGGCAGAAGAATGGCCTCCCAAAGGTGTTTATGCCCCGAGCTCCGGAATTTGTGGGTATGTTATGTAAAATGGCAGGGGGAATTCAGTTTGCAGATAAAATTAAGGTTGCTATCAGCTGACCTTAAAGTAAAAAGATCGCCTTGGTCATCTGGATGGGCCCAGTGGGATCACAGGAGTCCTGTGGAATTAGAAGAGGACGCAGAGGCAGAGCTTTGTGGATGCTGACACGCTGGCTTCGAAGACGGAGGAAGGGCCTGGGAGGCAAAGAACGCAGGTGGCCTTTAGAAGATGGAAAAGGCAAAGGAATGGATTTTCCAGAAAGCACACAGTCCTGCCAACATCTTGATTGTACTCTCAGTGGGGCCCATTTCCGACTTCTGACCTCCAGGACTGTGAGATAATTTTATATTTTTTACTTCATTGATTGATTGATTGATTTTTAGAGATAGGATCTTGCTCTGTTGCCCAGGCTGGACTGCAGTGGCATGATTATAGCCCACTGCAGCCTTGAACTCCTGGGCTCAAGTCATCCTCCTGCCTCAGCTTCTTAAGCGGCTGGGACTACAGGTGCACACCACCATAACTGGCTAATTTTTCTTATGTTTTGGTAGAGATGGGGTATCATTATGTTGTCCAGGCTGGCCTCAAACTTCTGGGCTCAAGCGATCCTTCTGCCTCAACCTCAGAAAGTGCTAGGATTATGGTGTGAGCAACCATGCCCTGGCAACATCAGATATGTTGTTTTAAGTCACTGAGTTTGTGAGAATTTGTTACAGCAGAAATAGGAAACTAATGCAGTGACTTTGACCAAGTCCTTCTGGAAGGTATATCTGAACTCTAGGAGGGCAGCCAGGGGGGCTGTAGGATGTCCAGGGGGAGTTGGAGCAGGCTGAGCCTATCAGAGTATGTGGATCCCTGAGCAGAGTGGTTGCACTCCCAGACCCCTGCCCAAGCTCATCCCTAAGCTCTAGCAGAGATATTCCCAAGGTTGTGGTGGGAAGGCCCTGGAACTCAGAGATGTCTGAGCCAAACCAACCGTTCCCTAGTTCTTTGCAGTCCTAGGATGAATGCAAGAGGCAGGTGTTCTCCACCAACTAAGCCTGACAGACCCAGGCCCTAGCCGCAGAGGATGCTGGGAATGTGGGCATGCCGGCCCAGGGTCAACCATGCAGTGGGCGCCCAGGAAACACAGAAGATCAAAGCCCTTGGAGAAGGAGCAGCTCGTGGAGCCTGTGGGAGCCGACAGCCGGTGAGAGCATACTTCATGCTTATGCAATAGGAAAAAAGAAACATTTGCTCCTGCTGGACTCTCAACACACAATACCCAACACAGAGCGCTTCGGTGACCAGATGTGGGGGTTCCCCACACCAAGCAATTCTCCAGCTGTCTGTGGACACCGACTGGGCGTCCGGCAATTCAGTCCGGTTCTGCCGCTACCCGAGGTGAGTGCAGACTCCACCGGCTCAGCGCTCAGTCCCACGAGGCCGCCCCCAATTTAGACGCCAACTGCGAGTCCCAGGTTGTCACCTTTACTTCTTTCTGACCGACCGACTATTCATCAGGGCTCCCACAGCCCCTCCTCAGGTTTGAGAATTTGCTAGGACAGTTCAGAGAACTCGGGGAAGCATGCTTACCAGTTTATTTTTAAACAAAAGACATGAGAAAGGATACAGATGAACAGCAAGATGAAGAAGTACACAGGGTGAGGTCTGGAAGAATCCTGAGTATAGGAGTTTCTATCCCCCTGGAGTTGGGGTGCACCAACCTGGCAGCTCTCCGAATCCCCCAAGTTCAGGGATTTTTACAGAGGTTTCATCATGCAGGCAGGACTTTGTAAACTCAATCTTTAGCCTCTCTCCCCTACCCAGAGGCGGGGGGTGGGGGTGCGGCTGAAGGGCCCAAGCTTCTAATCGTGGCTTGGTCTTTCTGGTGACGAGCCCCATCCATGAACCCAGGAACCTACCAAGAGTCGCCTCATTGGAACAACACCCACTCCTATCACCAGGGAAATTCCAAGGGATTAGGAGGTCTGTGCCAGGAGCTGGGTATAACGACAAAAACGTATATTTCTTATTATAAATCACAATGTTACGGTCCACCCCTCGGTCTTCAAACACGGATCCCTAATAGCAAAAGGCTGTACGACTCAAAGATGCTGGCACGTTATAGAATCCATTGTAATTAATCGTCAGCCCAGTCCTTCGTCACATCGTAGGCATGGGTCTCCGGGGCTGAAGCCACTCAAGTGTGCAGCCTTCCGCTCAGCCGGTCGGGGTCCAAAATCGGGAGTGGTCTTGGCAAACATAGCTCCACCCTGGCAGGCATCTGGTGTGACTGACCTAAGAGACAGTGTCATCTTGGGCTCCGAGCCTCTTTCGAGGTGTTCATACATGTTTCCCTCATTACATAACCCGTTATTCATCCCTTTACCCTCAGCTCTTCTTCCTCCCGCTCTCCACTGACGTCCAGATTTTCCCCTCTTTGGAAGGGACACTAGGTTTGGCCACTGTGCTGTCCAGATTGCAGGCGGCACCTCTGTCCAGCAAGTGCCTCCCCCTCCGTGTGCTCGCGTGCGGACAGGGTGGGGTTACCCAGGGGCAGACCTCGTGCAATTGCATTCACTGTGAACCCCAATTTTGCCAAATAGGGTGAGGGCACCACCTATCCTCTCTGGCCCTTAGGAATTCTGACATAAAATTTCAAAACAGGCCGGGCGCGGTGGCTCACCCCTGTAATCCTAGCACTCTGGGAGGCCGAGGTGGGCGGATCGTCCTGAGCTCAGGAGTTCGAGACCAGCCTGAGCAAGAGCGAGACCCCGTTTCTACCAAAAATAGAAAGAAATCAATTGGACAGCTAAAAATATATAGAAAAAATTAGCCGGGCATGGTGGCACATGCCTGTAGTCCCAGCTACTCGGGAGGCTGAGACAGTAGGATTGCTCAGCCCAGGAGTTTGAGGTTGCTGTGAGCTAGGCTGATGCCACGGCACTCGCCCTAGGCAAGAGAGTGAGACTCTGTCTCAAAAAAAAAGAAAAAAATTTCAAAACAGTTACAATTTCTTTCTTAGGAATCATTCCTGCTTCCAACACCTACAGCTGCAGCCGTGGTCCTGTGAGCACCGCATCAGGTAGGAAAAAGGAAAAGTCAAGTCGATGTGTTGTAGGGAAGAAAGAAAAAAGTATCGGCATTGTGTCTGCATTCTCCTCCTCTGGCAAGAACTGCACAGTCACACGAGAGTGACACGATCAGATTTACGTGTGAGCAGGTCCCCTGGTGGATCCACAGGAGAGTAACGAGACAGAAGGCCACCAGGAGGCGACTGCAGTTGTCCAGGTTAGAGCAACGGGGGCTGGCACTGCAGTGGTGGCAGCAAGCTGGAGGGTAAAGGGACATCTTTAGGAGAAGGGGGACAGCTGACAGCCAGCGGGGAGCCCCTTCAGCCCAGGGTGAGCCCAGACCTGCTGTGGTTGTGACTTCTGGATTTGCGCTCTGGCTGGAGGGCCCTGGGGCTGGGGCTGGCACACATTCTTGGGCCGGTCAGACCCGACCAAGGGTGAGGCTGGGATAAAACTAATGCTCGGGAGACCTGACCCCCTGAGTGTATTTAAGAGACCTTTTCATTGTCATTTCCAGGCAGAATTCTTTCCCGGCAGAATTCCCAAGGAGGTTTAAGAAAGTCTTCCTGAGGGAGAGTGGAGCTGGAGGAAGCTTCTCGACCCCGTGAAGCATGTTCTTGGTCCACCTGGGTGGGAGGAAGGATGACTGGCAGGTTGTCCAGGTGGCATTTGGGACCCAGGTACCCTGACTGGATCTGGAGACAAGGCCTGCATCCAGGCAGGGGCTGGGGAGACGGTCCCCAGAGTGCTGGGACACTGAGTCCCACATGATGGCCTGAGTGTGCGGAAGCTGGGCCAGGGGCCTGTCCTCCTCAGCCCTGGAACAGCGCCCACAGCCCGAGCCTGCCCTGGCCCTCCCCCGACCGGCCAGGGCTGTGGGAGCTCACAGCCAGACCTGCGGGGTCAGGCCCACCTGGGCAGCCACCGTCTCTCCTCCAGCCCGTTCCTTCTCTGCCCCTGTCGTGGTAACAGGCAAGCGTGTCTCCCACTGTTACGGGCTGAGTTATGTCCCCCCAAATTTCAAATGAAGCCCTAAGCCCCCAGAATGTGACTGTATTTGGAGAGGAGGCCTTTAAAGAGGTAATTAAGTTAAAAAGAGGTCATTAGATTGGGTCCCTAATCCAGTATGACTGTGTCCTTATGAAAAGAGACTAGGACACAGACTCACACACAGGGAGGACCATGTGTGCGCACACGGGGAGAAGACGCCGTCTACAAGCCAAGCACAGAGGCCTCAGAAGAAACCCACCCTGCCGATACCTTGACCTTGGACTTCCAGCCTCCGGAATTGTGAGAAAATAAATTTCTCTCGTTTAAGCCACCATGCTTTGTTGTGGTAGCCTGAGCAAATGAATGCGGCCACTGTCACAGCCATAACAGCAGTGAACACAGACTGCTAGGCACGGTGACATGCCTGATCCACATGTCACTGTTCATCATGCTCACTCACCCGGGAAGGGATCACAACCCCATGGTCAGCCTGGCTCTGCCACCTACTAGCTGTGTGGTCCGATTAAAATCACTTTCCCTCTCTGGGCCCTAGTTTCTGCATCTGTTCCCTGGGGCTAAGATAGTACTCACCCCCCAGGCTGGTTTTAAGGAATGACTTAAAATACATAAAGGGTTTAGAGAAGTTCCTGGAATGTAGTACGTGCTCACTAAGTGTTGGCTCTTATTCTTCTCATTTTACAGATGTGGAAGTGGAGGCTCTGAGAAGTTAAGTAACTTGCTCAAGGTCACACAGCTAGCAAGTGGTAGGGCCCAGGATTTGAGCCCAGACAAGGGTGACCCCAAACAAACCCAACTGTATTGCCTCCCTTCTTGCCCCTCTGCTCCCAGGCGCGCAGTGGCCCCTCTGGGACTCAGCCTGCCGCACCGCCGTAATGCTCTGGGGTCTGCCTGCCCTGCCACATCGAGCTCCTCTCTGCATCTGGGCCTCGTCTTGCGAGCTGGAGCAGCCCCAGCTCTGAACACAGGACCCTGGATATTCATCTGGGAACCGGGCTCAAGTTGCACTTGGCCTGAGGTTGTATCTGGGCCCCACCCTCTCAGTTCATTTCTTCCTCTAACACTTCCTGCAGCCCTGTGCAGAGGGCGGGGCAGGGGAAGTGGGGTTCAGAGAGGTAAGCCACTTGCCCAAAGACACACAGCTGGTCATGGCAGAACAGACAGGAGAGCCCTGCACTTCCTACAGCCCCAGGTCCCACCCTCTGGCTCACCGTGCCAGGCAGCCCAGGAGGGAGCTGGGCCTGTGCCTGGGGTCCTCAGGGGACCAGAGCCTCTTGGCCCAGTGGTCTGTATTCTGGTGCTGCCGTAGCCATGTGTCTGCTATGGTAACGGCCAGGTACGCCTGCAAACTGCTCCATGAACTTAGAGGCCCACATGACAAGGAGGGCTGCAGGGGACTTTGGGACGTCCATGGCCCTCGCTGGAGAGAATCGTGTCCAGAAACTCACGAGTGTCCCTGAGCCATCTCTTTTCCACCTGGTAAACGATAGTCCAGCCCACACCTCCTGCTTCCCCGGCAGGCCTTAGTCATCAGTTTGGGTGGAGGCGAGAAACCCCAGCAAATTGGGCCTGCTTGGAGGGCCACTGTCAGCCCGCCACCCACTGAGGCCCGAGAGGTGGGTGCATGGTCCCTAGACTACAGACTGAAACAGTGAGACAGGCCCGGGCTGCTCCTCCCGGGCCCCTTGCTTTCCGCCCACACTGGCCTTGGGCATCTGAGCTGCTGGTTTTGTTTTGTTTTGTTTTTTAAAAGAGCTGGGGTCCAAGAAAGGGTTAAGCAGCTCTCAGCCTGACTTGTGAAAATAGAAGCTATCTCTCCCAGCTGACCACCCACAGAGCACTGTCATCTGGCCTGTGCTGGGGTGGGGGGGTCTCTGGGTCTCCACACCCATCTGGTCACCCTGTCCCAGCACCCCCGTTGTCTCTTGGCTGGTAGCTGGGACAGCCCTTGCACTGGTCTGGCCACTTCTCCGCAGGCTACCTGCGCTCTCTGCCTCCAGTTGGTACCCACCCCTAAAATCCCGTAAGTGCTTTTCCATTACTCCCCTCATGAATCAAAGCTGCTGCTTCTTTCTCTTTCTTCCTTTTCTTTTCTTTTTTTCTCTTTCTTCCTTTCTTTCTTTTTTTCTTTTTCTCCTTCCATCCTTCCTTCCTTCCTTCCTTCCTTCCTTCCTTCCTTCCTTCTTTCTTTCACAGAGTCTCACTCTGTCATCCAGGCTAGAGAGCAGTGGCACCATCGGAGCTCACTACAGCCTCCAACTGTTGGCCTCAAGTGATCCTCCGGCCTCGGCCTCCCAAAGTGCTGGGACTACAGGAGTGAGAATCAAAGCTTCTTGCCCGGCCCTGTGGCTGGCCCATTCTGGCCCCCGCCTGCCTCCCCATGCCGTGCTGACTTTCTCCTCAAACATGCCCCTGTCTATGGCCCAGCAGGCCTTGGTGCTTCCTTTCAGCTTGAAACACTTTCCCGTCTCCCTGCCTTTTCCCCACACCCAGCCCATGGCTGACATACCAACAGATTTCGCCCCTCTTTCCTGCTGGGCCCACCTGGAGACCCCCTCTCCTGCCATGCCCCTGGCAGACAGTACCAATTGATCGCAGATGGCATGTGAGATGAAACCCAGCTGCCTCCCTGTACAAGTTTGGTTCCCAAGGTCACTCCCAGCTCTCACTTTCTGCTTTCTGAGACTGCTCTAGCCCCAATTTGTTCCTCTGTAGGATAGAGAGAAGGAAATCCCTGCCTGTTCCCTCATTCCAAGGGGCCGAGAGTGTGAATCAGGCCGTCTTCACTTGGGTATGTGCTTCCTTAGGGTCTGCCCCGGCTCACACCCCAGAACATCTTCTACCCATGGATTTCTACTCTGACCCCTGACGGCTCCCAACAGCTAGCATGATGCACCTGCTTGCCAGTATTGGGACGTCTGAAGTATTTATATAGATGCTGACTCATGCCCTGGAGCCTCCTGGCTCTGCGTGACGCTGCGCTCCTGTGAGACCGGAGCAGGCAGCTGGCACGTGGCAGTGGAGGCCAAGGCGCTGCTAGAGTGGGGCCCTCCTAGGCTGACCTACAGAGGCACCACCCCGGCTCGCCTGGGGGGTTGTTCTTTGCTGGGTGGCTGCACCTTAAAATGACTCAGTGGCAGTTGCGTGGAGTCAGATCGAGCACAGGACGGAGCACGGGAGACCTGGGTTCTTCCGAGTCCCAGTTCCATCCCTCGGACGTGCCTGTGGGCATCTGGACAAACCTTTGCCCCTCTGTGCCCTGTGTCTCCCTATCTGTGCGATGACAGGGCACGTAAGTCAGTAATCAGTGTTGTCTGATTCTCTAACTGTTGAAGAAAAAGGGAGAAGCCCAGACTTTGGTGTGAAATTTACTGATTTTTACCTGCCAGTAATGAATTCACTAAAATTTTACAAAATACCGTGGGGAGCAAAGGAAACGTGCCCGTGAGCCAAGGACTGCTGTTTGCTAACGTTGGACTGGACGATTTGCGTCTGACACCCAGCGCTGTGAGTCTCATCAGGGCTACACACTGGAGTCACCTGGGGATTACAGAGAAGCAGACTCTTCATTCCTGTCGGGGTGTGGGGGGTGGGGGTATCTCGGTGGACAAGGGGCCCTAGATACAGGGGGGAATCCTGGCTATCTCATGGACTAGCTGGGTGACTGGGGTAGGTTCTAGCACATCACTGAGCCTCGTCTCAGCCCTCGGACCAGTGGGGCTGTGCAGCGCAGGCAGAGAAACCTCCTACGTAAGCGGCGTGGCACATAAAAGGTGAATTAAGGATGGAAAGGCAGTCGGTAGCTGCTTTTGACTTAGTGACTTGAATCTGGCCCTGGGAAACAAGCCCATTTGCTTTCAGGCCTGAGAAGGCAGAAGGTTCCCCCGGGGTTGGGGGTTGGAGGACTTTGCCATGGGAGGAGTTTGCCGTTCCCTGACCTGAGCCCCAGCACCACCTACTTTAACAGGGTATTGGTCAGGCTTCTCTTTCTATTGAGAATGCCAAAAATTCACCCCATGCCTATTTGAGGGGAAGCATCGACTGACTCCACTCAAAGAGTCCACCAGTACTGCTCTGGGAAGTCCCCTGGTGGCTTTAGAGAGAAGGTAGAATTGGCCCGTTTGAGGGGTGAGAAAGCTGAGGTTGGGGTAGTGCGACCCCTCAGGGAGACACAGTCTGGGAGGAGCAGAGCTAGTTCTGGGAAGCAGGACCCAGGAGCACCTGACTGCCAAGATCAGGGTCTGGGCGCCTTCAGGGCTGGACAGGCCACAGAGCAAAGGGCTAGGCTTATGTCAGGGTAAGAGAGAGTGATGTGATCTCAAGAGCCCACGCTCCAGCCACAGGGACTCACATTTAAAAACCAGTAAATGAAAAAGTTGCACCCAAGTTTGCTGGCCAGGGAGGACCCACGGGCCCCGGGTTTGCGAGCCCTTGTAGCCCACGGAGGCTGCGCAGTGGACAGAAAGGAACCCGAGGGCGCCTCCAGCCGCCCGCGCTCCCTCGCACTGACCACCTGCCGTCGGGGCCGTCCGAGGCGCCTGGGGCAGGTCTTCAGCTCCGCGCCCTCAGCTACCCTGGACGCCCGTCCCCGCCCCTGGCCGGCCGCACCCTGACCTCTCCGAGCCCCCGCCCAGTCCCTTCCCGGGCCCCGCCCCCACCCGCCCCTGCGCTGGCCCCTCGACCCTCTGATCTCGCGCCGGCCTCCCGCCGCCGGTCCTCCCCCCGTCCGCCAGCTGGGCGGCTCCTCAGTGGGGGGCTGAGGACCCGGCTTCTCTCCCAGCCCCGGGGCTCCCCCTTTCTCTGCCTTTCCTCCCCGCCCCCCACCCCCGCTGCGGCGGCTTCCTCCTCCTCCCACCCCCCGTGGCTCTGGAATTCCTGGTGGAGCCCATTCCCCGACCCGCCTGCACCGGAGTGTGCAAAAAACCCCGCGGGGTGTGCCTTCCCGGTGTGCAGGACAGGGCGAGTGTGCACGCGGCCGAACACGCGGCTCGCGGGCGGCCGTGGCTGCGTGGACCTGTCGGGGGTGCTTTAACGTGCACACGCGCCTTTCTGCATCCAGCTGGGTTTACACACCGGTGTATAATTTTTTGTGCACATACACTTAGTGACGCTTGGGAAACTTTTCTGAAAATCCTGGGCTGGCAGTTTAAATATAAAAAGGCTCTGTTTAATGCCAGAAGCATTTCCCCCGTTTCTGGGAGTGGCAGAACATTCACCTGCTCCCTCTTTCCCCCTTACACACTGGGAGGCCTTGGCTGGCTTTGGGGTGGGGGGTGGGGTGGCCCGGGGTGCCCTAAGGAAGAGGTTCTTTTATCCATCCACCTCCCCAAAAAGCTTTTCTCAGTCTCCACTACCTCTCCAGTCTCTGTGTCGCTCCTGGGGCTGTTTAACTTTGAATCTTCCTCCTCACATATCTGGGAGTGTTACAGTGATGCCAGCGTCATTCCTGCCGTGGCTTTCACGCTGTGTCGCGGCCAGCGTGAGGAAGGCCGAGGAGCGGGGTGCTGGGGAGGAAGGCGGCGAGGCAGGGAAATTGAAAGCAAGGGTTGCAGAGTGACCCTTGGAGGGGGTGCCCTCCACTTGAGTTGGCCACTGTCAAATGGGGTGATCCCTGTCTCATAAGGCCGCTTTAGTTGAATTCCTTTATTGTACAGTTAGTGCCCAGCCCTGTCTGGCACACGGCAGGTTCTAAACAAAGACGGCTGTCTATTATTTTGTTGGGGTTTTGGAGGCGGAGGTACACAATAGCGTGTAACAGCACACACTTTGGATTCCAGGCCCAAATCCTGGCCCCACGATTTCCTACTGTATAACTTCACCGTAAATTCCTGTGCGCCTCTTTCCTTCTCCGTAAAGTGGAGCCAACAGCGGTTACGCACCTCCCAGGGTTCTTATGAGGATTAAATGAGTCAATTTACCTGCGCACTAGAACAGTACCTGGCACATGTAAGTGCTGTGTAAGTTTCAATTTTTATTATCCCTCTAGAACAGGGGTTGGCACCACCTGTTTTTATATAGCCCTCCCTTGAGCTGAGCGTGTTTTATACAATTCTAAATGGTTGGGGGGGAAAGAACACTCATATTTCAGGATGCATGAAAATTACACAGAATTCAAATTTCTGTGTCTATAAATAAAGTTTTATTGGAACGCAGCCACACCCATTCATGGCAATTTTCACACTACAAAGGCATTTAAATAGTTCCAACAGAGAACTTATGGCCTGAAGAGCCAAAAATATTTACTGTCTGGCCTTTAGAGAAAAAGTTTGCCGAGCCCTGCTGGACAGTGTCAGCTGCATGAGTGCAGGGATTTTTGCCTGTTTGATCATTAGTGTATCCCCAGTGCCTGGAATAGAGCCTGGAATATAATAGATGCCCAATAAGCATTTGTTGCATGAATGAGTTTGGCCCCAGGCAATGGAGGGGCTGAGGCTCTCGCCTTCCTGAGCTTGCCATGGAGTCTGTAGTGATTCAAGCAGATGCTCCTTTGGAGATCAGAAGGGGAAATCTCTCCCCACCACCTTCTTAAGGGGCGACCAAGGAAGCTGCCGCTGCGGAACTTAGCCTTGGTTCATGTAGGCTGGGTGCCTTTCTATCCAGCCTAGGGGAGGAGCAACTTGGGGGCCCCACCAGGGGTTCCCATCTCTTCCCTCCCATTCTGGCAGATTCACAGCAGGAAGCAACTGCTGCTAGGAGTTTGAGAATGGCTTCCCTGACCTTCCTAGGTGGGGGTGGTCCTAGGCAAAGGGGTTGTTGGGAGTGGACCTTCCTTCCTCTTGTGGGCCAAAGAGGAGACAGGAGGCAGAGACACTCAAGGCTCGCTGGGAGCACTTGCCATGATGAGAATCCATCCACTTTGCCAAGGGGCTCTTCGAAGATCCTGGCGAAAGGTTCCTGTGACCGTGGGCTGGGAGAAATAACAAATAACCCCCAGTGTGAGCACGTGCACAGATCCTTCAGTGCATACCAGCCTGGCAGGGCATACCCGCCTGCCCGGGTGATGGGTGACGGGGCCTGAAGTTTGCCCAGTGGAGAATCCCAGGGCTGCCAGAGGCGCCTTCCTTCACTCAGCGTTTCCTGAAATTCTACTGTGTGCTAGGCGCTGGGCTTGGTGCTGGGATGTTGCAGGGAATGATATAGCCCCTCCCAGGCGGAGCTCACAGCCTTCTGGAACATAAATTTGACCACTGCCACCCTAAATGGGCTAAGGATAGAACCATGCATTTTGCTGAAGAGGAAACTCAGGTGGCAAAAAACACATGAAAAGAAACTCAGTATGACTCCTCGTTGAGAAAATGCAAATTACAGCCACATGAAATGCCATTTTATGCCCATCAGATCAGTAGAAATAAAAATGGGTAATATCACTCAGTTCCTGTGGATCTTGGGGAGAAGGCACCCTCATACACAGTTGGTGCAAATACGAATTGTTATGGCTTGGCGGGGGGAAGAGAAACTTCTTAGTACACATTAATAAAAGTTGAGTATCCCTTATCTGCAATGCTTGGGACTAGAAGTGCTTTGGATTTCAGATTTTGGAATATCTGCATTCTATTTACCAGTTGAGCATTACCAATCCAAAAATCTGAAATCCAAAATGTTCCAAAGAGCATTTCTTTTGAGCATCAGGTCATCACCCCTAACGTTTTGGATTTTGGAGTATTTTGGATTTTGGATTTTCAGATTAGGAATACTCAAACTGTAGAAACAAAACCATACAAACCAAAAAAAAAAAAAAAAAAATAGACTTTGTCTAGTAACCACACTCCTGAGATTCCATCCTGGGACTTACGGATAAGTATACAAGGATTTGTATTAAAGTGCTTTTTAGAAGTGACAAAAACATGGAAATATTTACACCCAACATGAAAGATTACATTGTGATACATTTAGCTATGCAATATTATGTGGCCATGGAAAATAATGAGTTGGTGCTATTTCAAGTGCCCTGGAGGGCTTCCACGGTGGCCAAGGGAGGAGAGCCAGAGGTGGACACGTGACCAGTGTCTACAATGTCATGCACCTTTTCACACTCATACCAGCCCAGCCCCTTTCCATACAGGGACTTCTGTTTGTATACAACCTTGAGTAAGGCCAATCTTCTGGAAGGCCACACACCACCCTGCTGGCCTTGGAAGTGGGGAGTGGGAAAAGGATAGATAAGTAAGGGGCAAAATAGCATGCTCTGCAGCAAAATGGAAATGTATCCATCACGGAACCATGTTGACAGGAAATACGTAACCTAATGTTTTATGTAGGATACTATAGTAAATCCGTAAAAGCAAATCTGCACAGAGAGGATGAGAAACTACTGACACAAAGGAAAACGTTCCTGTAATCGTGGGGGCGTCTTCGGGTAATTTTCCTTCTGGATATCTGCAATTTCAATATAGTGTTTCATTATTTTTATTTTTATTTATTTTTTATTTATTTTTTGTTTTTTTTTATGTAACTCATAACCTTCCAAACAATATAGTGTTTCTTATACAGTGTTTAAAAATTAGAGAGAGAAAGTTCATGTACCAGCAACGTTATTCCCAGCTGCTAACTGGGAAATTAATTCTGTCTGGGGGATGGGAAGGTCGAGGGGTTAAACCGAACCTTGGAACAGAGATAAGAGGAGATATCTTTCCTGACTGGGAAACTGGCTAAAAATTGAGCTGGTCAGGGTGTGAGAATTGTCTACTTTCTCCACCCCCACAATCCCTACTTCTGGGAGGATGAAATTGCATTCTTTCCAATGAACAATTATTTCGGCACCTATGCTGTTCTAGGCTTGCATCTAGGGACCGCGGACAGAGCAGCGAATAAGGTTCGCAAGGTCTCTATCCTCATGGAGCTTGTAATCTAGTGGGAAAGACAGACATTAAATAAAAACGCAAATAAATATGAGACCAAGTGAGTAAAATGAAATAATGATGCAGAGAGCACAACACGGTGCCTGGCACACAGGAAGTGGTGAGTGCCCGAACTTGGCTGATTCAATCACTGTGGTCAATTTAAAGAGTTAGGGGCTGGGCATGGTGGCTTACGCCTATAATCCTAGCACTTCGGGAGGCTGAGGTGGGAGGATCGCTTGAGGCCAGGAGTTTGAGGTTGCAGTGAGCTATGATGACTCCGTGACACTCTAGCTTCTGCAACAGAGTGAGATCCTATCTCAAAAAATAAATAAAGAAATAAAGAGCTGGGGAAAGAGGCTGGCTCATTCTCTAACCTTGACACTGCCAGGACAGTTGGACCCTGGCAGCCATACTGTCACTCTGTGGAGTCTGAGAGTGAAGCCACCATGCAGGAGAGCCAAGTAGAATGATGGAGAGACTGTGTCTCTGGTGATATTATTTCAATACCTGGATCCTCTCATGCATGAAGCTGGAACCACACACTTTCTGTTTAAGCCAGATTTTTTTAAAAAAATCACTTGCAATGGAAAAACGCCTGAATTGTTATTATTATTATATTATTATCTCACTGCTTCTACTCTGTGACTTTGCTGAAAGCTCAAGTGAGGCCAAGGAAGATTCAGCATTTCTGGCTCCAGAGTCCCAAACCCCAGGATTAGCTGGATAGATACATTTATATGAGGATAACCCCCCAAAAGTGTGCGTGTGGGGGGGGTGTCCAAAGAAAGAGATGGAGGGTCCAGGCTCCTAAGCTTGAGAGTCACAATCTATCACCTGACCCAGGTGGGCATTCCACCATGGTGGGCAGGCCCTTTGGCATGTCTAGAGATACAGATCTGTAACCTGTCTGTTGTTCCTGAGGGTGGTGTGAACGTTCCCCTTTCAACTTTCAGATGCCCTGGTGGCCACCTCTGCTCACCATCTCCCAACAGACCCCCCAAACCTCCGTGGAGCAGGCAGCTGATCACCAGGGTCCTGCCGCCCTCTCCCTTGGAGGCTGGGCACAGCCTGGCCCCTTCCCTCCTGCCAGGAGTGATCTCCCAGGCGCTTCCTCTAAAGGTGCCCCTTCCTTTCTGCATCCACTGTTCCAGGAGCAGCAGCACGTAAATCGGGAGGCCGTGCTGGGGATGCGAAAGAAAGGGCTGTCTTTGGCTTTGGGCAAGTCACTTCAAGCCTCAGATTGCACCCCTGAAAAAGGGGACCCTTGCTACCTCCACAGCCTGTTCACAAGGCCTTTCACCTGAGGGTCAAATGTCCAAGATCTGATGTTTCAGTCAAGGCCCCTGGAGCTTCCCTCCTGAGGTGTGAATACCTAATACTGGAGGCTTTTCCAGGCCTCCTGGTTACCCAGCAGCCCCTAGGCCCTGCATTCTTAAATAGGTGGGGCTTAGGTCTAGCCGGAGGGGTAGAGGGTACCTAGAAGATTTGACCTGAAGCTACAGTTGAGTAAGACTGAGAAAATGTCAGTTGTCCACATTGAAGTTGCCTTCCCCCAGCAAATGTAAAATTTTAACGTCTACTGGGTGCACGTGAGTATTGGCTATATTATTTTTTGCATGTTCAAACACAAAGGAATTTGGGGTTGATGGAGATTTGGGAGAAGGATATCCTCCTACCCCCAGCTCGAGGCCTGATACATTGTTTGTGGCTCCCAAATACTACCCTTCTCTCTACATCTACCTATGTCTATCTAAACATCCATTTTTCTAAAATCATTACTTCGACTATGCTTCATGCAAGGTGTAGAAACTGAAATTAACTGCCAGACAGGGGGAAAAATCGCCAACTTTGGAGGGACATCTGCCTTGATTTCAATCTCAGTGCCATCCCTTTGAGGGCTGTGTGACCTTGGACCAGTGAAGCAGCCTCTCTGAAACTCAGTTTTCTCTTGGAAAATGGGGATAACGACAGCATCCTGGGCATGAACTTAAACAATATAGAGACCTCTTTGCAGGATATCAGGCTGGGCCTTGCGGCGGGGGGGCATTGGGAGAAAGGTTTGGAAGGGAGGGGACTGTCCTTTCCCCAGCCCCAGGGGATACTGGTGCTTCTCCCCACCCCTGCTTCAGACAGGAGGCAAAGTGTCTATGGGGTGTCTATGAGGTCCTGGGGTTCTCAGGGCAGAGAAGGAGAGTTTGTTTGGGGGCCTATTGGCTTTTTGAGGGCAGGTTGGCCACCCACAGGAGACCATGTCCCTGCGGGCCACCAGGTAAAGCCTGGGCAGTGCTGTGCAGGGGCATAGCGAGTGTTGGGAGCTTGGCCAGGTGCAAGGGGTCTCTGGCCACAGCCTGGCCGTGCACATACTGCCCCATGCCCTGGGGCCCTGGCTCCTGCTTTTAGCTCTGGGAGTTTGCTGGGGACACCTGGCCAGTTGTGGAGCTGGCATGGGTAGGGGTGGGGAAGACAGAACACTGAGAGAGGCACCGGAACAAGGGTTCCCTCTCCCTCCAGCACCACCCCTGCCCCCCTAGCACCTCAACAGCCAGCGAGGGGACCCGGGCACTTCAGAGAATGAGCCAGATCCCACTAGACTAGACTGGGTAGATGGACAACTGTCGGTCTGGAGCCCAATCCCACCTAAAAACTTAATGGCAACACTTACACGGAACTGCGCGGTGGCTTCCCGCTTGTCTTCCCAAGGGAACAAGCCCCCCCACCCCGTTGACTCCCACAGACCTTTCCAACCTCCCAGCTCCTCCTGCCTGGTCGGTTTGGCCCTGGGGCCACTGATTCTGTGGGCCCGCTGTACTCCTACCAGGAGAAGGGAGGACTGGGGTGCCACGTGTCAGGCACTGGCCTAGGCAGCCCCCCAACATGGAAGTTCCACCAGGCCAGGGACCCTTCTGCCTCACCTAGCTATAGCCCCCACACTGGCCTGTCATGGTGTAGGTCCCTAGGGAGGTTGCAAACAAACATTCGTTGGGTGAAGAAAACATTTATAGGTAGTACGAGGTCTCTTTTTTGAGCACTATTCTAAGTGCTTTCTTTACCTATTGGCTTATCTAATCCTCACGACAGCCCTACGAGGTGGGCACCGGTATGCCCCCATTTCACAGATGTGGAAACAGAGGCACAGAGAAATGAATTACTTGCTGGGGGGCAGAGGAGCTGTGAGTACAAAGCAGGCTGTCTGCTTTCAGATCACCCCATGTTGGTCTCGCCCAGGACCAAACGGAATGACGCCCCCGCTGAGCAGCGGCAGGTATCGATCGAGGCAGCCCACCTTGCTTAACTCCCCAGCATTTCCCTGTTACCTGGTACTGGAATTGGCAGTGTTGGCTTCAGCTCTAGCATTAGTTGGCAATGTGGCCTGGGGCAAGTCTGTTCACCCCTGGATATCAGTTTCCTTGCTTTCCAGTCCAAGACTAGATCCTCTCACAGGGCCCTTCCGGGTCTAAAGCCCAGAATCCCATTGCTCTTGTAAGGGGGACCTTTACAAGGTGGTTCATTTTCTACCCTTGACAAACAGGCCCTCCAGGAGTCCTTGGCTTGGCCAAATAGCGGCTCTACTCCCAGGGGCGGGAGGAGGTTTAGAGTGCTAGCAGAAACTTCCCGAATCCTCCCCTCACTCCTGCTGTGGCCTTGGCTCTGGGCTGGGGCTCCAGGGCCTCTCCCAGTGGGTGCCGGAGGCCAGAGCTGCCTTTGTCTGCTGCAGGAGCCCAGCCAGGCGGCTGTGGCTGCAACCGGCCCCTGCCCAGGCCTGGGAGATGGTTTTTTTTTTCCCTGTGTGTTGCAGCTGGGACCGTTTATAATAGGAAAAAAAGAGAATGACCAGGCCAGCCGGCTGGAAAATAAAGAGACTTAAAAAGAAAAGGGCTAGGCCTGTTCTTCTCCTGTGGAGGCTTTGGTTAAGCAGAAAGTTTTAGTTCCTTTCTGAAAGGCATTTGGGCTTTTGAAGTCCCCTGCGGGAGCTCCCTCTGGCCCCTGGGAAGCCAGGCCCTGGCATGTCCCAATGTGCATGACCAGGATGGGGCCAGGCCGCTCAGAGGAGGCAGTAGCAGCCCTGGGAAATGCTACGCCCAGCTGGGTCCACTGTGGTCCGAGTCCTACCCGCCCCACCCCCAGTCTGCTCCTATCCCAGTGGGGCCCAAGCCCCATAACCTCTCTTTGGTGGCCTTTTGCCTGAATTTCCTCTGCTCCCTCTGGCTTTGAACTCTGGCCCGCTGCCGGTTGGGCCAGAGGGTGGGAATAAGCCCAGATCTGCTTTTTCATTCAGAACCAAAGGGACTTCACAAATAGGGAGACTGAGGCAGAGAGAGAGTTTGCCTGAGGCCACCCAGGGAACCTAAGCTTATTGAGTGGCTGTTGTGTGTGCTTTGCCTATAAACATTAACAACTGTTAACATTTATTAAGCAATTACAATATGGAAGGACCCAGTGAATCAATGCGGGTAACAGGCAGACAAAAACAGAGGATGGTGTGCTCAGGCTCCTCTCGGAGAAGCTGCCCTCCCTGCTCCCTTCTCTGGCCTCAGTTGATGCCAGTCTGTGCAGACGAGCTTGCTTCTCGTCAGCCCCGCCCTCTGCAGGAGCTCGGCGGTCCCGTTATGGAAGAACCACAACCAAAACATAACTGACATCGCTCCAGCACCTGCTATGTGCACAGTGCGGTGCGCTAGGCATGCCATGGCACTAGCTCGTTCTGTGTCCTCCCCGCATCACGGAGGCAGGTCCCTATGGCGACATCCTCTTGTTGCTCGCAACTACCCTGTGCCATCGACATTGTCCTCATTGTGCATGTGAGGCTGCCTTGCCCAGGGGCATGGCTGGTCAACGGTAAGGCTAGGGTTTGAATTCAGGCCTGTCTGCCTGTCTCCCCTGGCTGTCTAGAGCCCCCCATTAACCTCTGGTCAGCTTCTCCAGTCACCAGCACTCGCCGGGCAGGAAGTAGGCACCGTGGCTTGATGGGGTACATAGCACACTCCAGGACTCTGCCCGGAAAGAGATTTTTAACCTAGTTGAGTAGGCAACGATTTCTACCATCGGCCTCTGTTGTCCAGCAGAAAGCCTTCCTGTGACAATGCATGGTTTTATAGGGATGTATTCGGGCACCTCCCCTGTGTGCTGCACAGTGTGGGGACAGTTTCCCTCCCAACGCCATCACTAAGTTGGGAGCATCTGCAGGGCACTGGGGATGTATTAATAACAGGGAGAGTACAGACACAGCCCTGGTGATCCTATTTCTCTCCTTCCTGCCTATGGCATTGGGTGCCCAAAGGCATTACATGTGCTGGGCACGTGGACCGTACATGCTGATGTTCTTCTGAAATCTCTACGGTATTTCTCCTAGGCCTGGGCACCTAGTAGAGTCTTTTCGTGATGGGGGTGGGGTGGGGGGAGGAAGGAATATATACACAGGAAAAAAAATACCAGATTTTTTTTTTTCTTTTTTCAAAAAGACCTAAACCAGTTTGGTCCTTTTTAGTAGATAATAGTGGTCACAAAAGAGGTTTCTACTCCTTCAGAACCTCTCTACCAGGTGATAATGAGATAATGAAGGCAGGCCCAGTTCTGCCACATATACCAACGGTCATTAAACAGACCAGTGGCAAAGCAGGACCACTTTAAGGACAACCAGTTGTGTCGGCTCCATGAAGTCTCAGCTCTCTGTCCTTCCAGGTTATCTGAGCATTCTGGGTAGGAGAGGTACATCCAGATAAGCCCGTCGCTTTCCTAGGCAGGATTCTGTGTCCTCTGCCGGGCACCATGCAGTCAGAAATCCTATTCAGTGGCTGGAGAGAGGACCCCTAGGGATCACGGTGTGTGTAGGGGCTGTGCCCTAGGGATACAGATTGCCCCAGCCTCACTGGCTTAATAGCCCCTGATCCAGCGAGTTGGGAAGTGTCTCTTAGATTATGTTTGCTAACCCACACCATGAATGCCTTTAATAGTACCAGTGAGAGCCCATTTCTAAATCTGTCACCTTTTTCGAGACCCAGTTTGCTAGTAAGATTGGTTGGGTGGTTGACTGAGCTAGTGATGGCCGAAGGACTTGTGGCCGGTCCTGGAGTTTGCATGCTAGGGGCGTCTTGCCTGACCATTCCTAGTCAAAGCTTACAAAATTGGGTATCTTGATCACATTCATTAAGCTGAATTTCTAAAATATTATTTCAAAATAAAAAAATTATACTAGCTGGGCGCGGTGGCTCATGCCTGTAATCCTAGCACTCTGGGAGGCCGAGGTGTGCGGATCGTTCTGAGCTCAGGAGTTCGAGACCAGCCTGAGCAAGAGTGAGACCCCATCTCTACCAAAAATAGAAAGAAAAATTAATTGGACAGCTAAAAATATATATAGAAAAAAAAAATTAGCTGGGCATGGTGGCACATGCCTGTAGTCCCAGCCAATCGGGAGGCTGAGACAGCAGGATTGCTCGAGCCCAGGAGTTCGAGGTTGCTGTGAGCTAGGCTGACGCCACGGCACTCGCCCCAGGCAAGAGAGTGAGACTCTGTCTCAAAAAAAAAAAAAAAAAAAATTATACTAAAAAAAAGTTAAAGCGAATCACAATCATTGTAAAAGACATATTTAAGAGAACAAAGCAGCAACTAACTGAGCCCAAGTCAAGTGACCCCAGGCTTGAGTGTGCCGTACATCCCGAGGCAGCTGGAGGTGGTCTGGGCGGAGGCTCTCAGTGCTGGGGCTGGGAGTTTCAAGTTTTCTGAGGGTGTGAGTCCATGGGGACCCTCCTGCAGGGTTGGTTTCCTTGCTGCCTTGTGGGTGTTCCTTGCAAAGACTGCTGACGCTTGAAGAATTAAATAATTATAATAATGATGATAAAATAGAAATGGCTTTCCCAGCTGAACAGAAACTGGAGAAGACAAGGAGGTTCCCACACCCGCCTTATTGTTTTTGGCACCACGCTCCTACGGCCCGAGAGAGGCAGATGTCTGGGCCTGCTGCTGGCCTCTTTGAGTTGTGGTCATGGGGGACAATGGGGCCCCCTGGGGAATTTCAGGAGCATCTGCAGGGATTACCCTCCCCAAAACATCAGTCTGAGAACTGAAAGGCAGAGGAAGGAACCCTTTTCCCTCTTGCCCTACTCTCTTCTGACCCCTCGGAGGCCTCAAGCCCAAGCCCTGGGAGGAGAACCCTCAGTGCCGCAAATACTGGTGCAGAGGTGGAAAGGCCTTGGATTCGTGGATGGCAGCTGGTTAACAATCATGGTGCCAGCCCATGTTCTGGAATATTCAAGCAGAAGGCATGACCACTGCTTCCTTAGTAGCCCCAGCAAAGGAGTGTCCAGGGAAGCTTGGATTCCACAAAGAGATGTATCATTAAAAGAAAACAAAAATGCACAAAGCCTTCTCCATAGACCTAAAGAAGCTAGAAAGCTTCTAGGAAGCAGGGGCGTTGTCTGTCTCAAGGAATGGGGGGGGGGGAGGGGGGAGGGACTTACACCCTGCCCAGTGCAAGGAGGGATTTGCAGTTGTGTGACTGGCATCTCTCTCTGTGAATACGGTTGACCTTGGAGGTGGTAAAAGTGAGAGAGAGGAAAGGTAAGGGAAGAAAGTGAAGCCCTGATTACTGTGGTCCTGTGGCCTTCCTCTAGGCCAGACCGGCCACACTTACTAACAGGAAAAACTCAGAACAACCTCATGAATACAGTCCGTATTCCCATTTTGCAGATGAGAAAGTGGAGGCACAGAATCCCTTGCTATGGGTCCAGCTAAGGCAACGAGGGAGGCTGGATTGGAAAGTGGATCACACTGGCCCCTAAACCTGGCTATGATTGCCTCCTTTGGCTCTTTGCCTAACCTGTGACAACTTCCCCTTAGAATCACCTGGCTCCTTCTTGCCCCAGGCCCTTTGCACACACTATTCACTCTGTGGGGAGCTCTGTTCTCCATCTTCTTCCTTGAGTCCCTCTTTCTCCTTCAGGCTCTCAGCCAGACCACCACTGCGACCCTCTGGTTTTTGGCTTCATCTACACTGTATCTTTCCTTCTCAGGATTGGTCAAAACTGTAGTTGAATAATTATTTGTATGGCTATTTATTAAAAGTCAGCCTCCCCCACTAGAGAAAAAGCCCCAACAGGGAGGAACTAAGGTCCTTCTGTTCACTGTTTTACCCTCAGTCTTGGCACACAGTAGGCACGCAATTGTAAAGAAACGTTGAGTAAGCAAATGAACAAAGGCATGAACTAATTCCCTGGGGAAAGACTGGGGGTGGGGAGGATAAATCTTCCCTCCCCAAAATGACCGTTCCTCACATAGGCTGATGCAAGTGCTCCCTATTAGAGAGTGCGAGTTTCAAGTAATAAAACTGTAAACAAAAATCACTAATTCCACATTGTGTATTATTCAAGTGGCTGTTGTCATTTAAAGGAAGCGTGTGTGTATGTGCACCTGTGTGCTGGTATGCGTGGAGGGGGAGAAGGTGGTCATTTGGTCACCTTTGGTTGCAAAGCATCTCTTGACCCACTCTGGGAACTCTGCAGGGATACTAGTTTAGAGGCCACAAAAGGAACCCTGCTGTATTTTACCTACTGCCTATCTTGCTTTCGTAGCCCACCAGACCCTTCCTACTCACCAGACTGCTCCCATGACGCCTGCCTCTTTTTGGAAATTCAAGTGAGAAGCCTCACTTGCTGTACGTCTAGGAAAACATCCTTAAGCCGTGGGCGAGACGTCTCCCCTCCTCCAGCCAAGTATGACTTGGAGGGAAGATGCACGTCTGTGTGAGCAAGTCTACTTGTTCTCAAAAACATCAACTCGTAAATTCTCTTGCTTCTATAACGATGGCCCTCGACAGTTTACGTGTTTCCACAGCCACGCCTCCGAGCAGGGCAGGAACAGCTGTCCACTTTGCGGGTGAAGGATTGGCTAGAGGAGGCCTTTCTCACAGGTGAGGGCCCCAGACCCCCGGATTCCCCACCAAAAGTAGGCAGGTGTGGGTAAAAAATCCTCTGAAAATGACCTTTTGGTCCGAGGTCACCAGGCTGATGAGAAGCAAGGCCCAAGTGTCACCCGGTGCCCCCTGAGGCCCTTGTGGTCCGAGTTCAGAGGGGGAGTGGGGGTGTCGGTGCGCAGAGTTCGTGCACTACTGGCTTTTTGCTTCTTTGAGACTTTCCTTAAAACAACATTTTTCTGGAAGGAGTTAAAAATGAAGCAAGTTTCAGAGGAAGCGGGCCGGGCGGGCCGGGCCCAGGCAGGGATGAGGTCGGGCTCCCTCCGCGCACCCCGACTGCCCGCGAGCTGGGAGACCGCGGAACTTGGCGTGGGGGAGAGGTGAGCGGCGGGACGCGAACGTGCGTGATGGCTGCACGTGGGAAGGGTCCAAAAAACTTTGTGCTCAACTCGGGGACCCTGGTCCTTGCGGGTTAGTTCGGGATGGGCTATTGCCGGCCAATGCTGTTACCCCACCCCCGGCCTCTGAGCCTCCCGCAGTTCCCCGCCGGTGGAAAAAGGGCATCGCCAGGGTTCACAGCGCCCTTCCCTGCCGATGGCTCCCTCCTCTCGTCCCGCACACCCACGTCCCACCGCGCGCCTTTTGTCCGCCCCCTCCCTCGCTGCTGGGCATGGACCGCAGTCTCCAGCCCCGAGAGAGCCTGGGCGGGGGACTGGGGGCCGTTCTCCGCCCCCTCCCTCTAGGAGACGCAGCCCGCGGCGGGGGCACCCCGGAGCCGAGGCCAGTCGCCCCCCTCCCCCAGCGTGTGCCATCTGCCGCCTGTCAGCCTCTCTCCGCGGGCCTCGATCCCAGGCGCCGGCGGGGTGGGGAGCGGCGCATTCGGCCCCTCCTTCCTGGCTCCTTCCCAGGGCCTCGGGCCTCTGCCCTCGCCTGGCCCTTGGCACCCCTCTTGGGCTAACCTTGGCCATCCCTGGGCTTCGGGAGGCGGCTCCCTTTCCCTCAGGGAAGGCAGGGATGTTGGACACTCTCGGACGCACGAGCTGGCGAGGGCGGTGGCCAGGGCGGCAGCCCTAACCCGGAGAGGGGCGGCTCTCAGAGCTTAGGTCTAGTTAGGGGACGTCTCTGTCTGGCCCCGGCCCCTCGGGGATCCTTGCTCTCCGTCTCCCAATGTCAGGTGTCCACCTCGGCGTTGCGTTTCGCCCATCACCCGACTCCACGGCGGAGACGGCCTCGGGCGCGCTGCGCAGGGCCCCTGCCCCAGGCCTTTCTCCGCATCCTCCAGCCGCGCTCCCTCGCCGCCGAGTGCGGGGGCAGCATGTCCCCGGCAGTCGGCCCAGCGCGGGGCTGGCGAGCGGGCCCGGAGGGCGGCGGGCGGGAGCGGCGGGGCGCAGGCACCCTGCTCGGGCGGGCGCCGCTGCGGGCCGGCCCGGCGCTGCTCTCGGCGGGCGGCGGGTTCTTCCGTGAAAGGTTGCCCCGGGTAACTCGTCTCCGAGGGGACACAGCCCTCCGCTCTCCAAGTGGCAACTTATCGATCTGCGAGATTGATAACCCGGCGCCGCGCCGCGCACCCGCGCCGCTCTCCCAGCCTGGGCGCGCCGGCCCGAGGTGGCGCCGTCGCCCGGAGGGGTCGATGTCGGGGCCTCTGCCCCCCTCCCCACCCGGCCGCCTGCAGCTAGTGGGGGAGGCAAACTGCAATGGAACGGTGTAGGGAGCCGCCGTGGAGACTTGCCCCAGTCGGAGCCGCGCCCGGCCTGCTCGAGGCCGCGTCTCCCCTGGTCCAGAGCGGCGGGGGCGAAGGCGCCCCCTGGTGGCCGGGGCAAAACGTGGTCCAAAGTGGCAGCTGCAGAGGAGGGGTGCTCCTGCAGCGTTTTGGTGGCGAGGTGTTCCCTTTACAGTCGTAGCTAGGAAGTGCGCACCTGGCTCAAGAACCCTACAAATGCGGGTGTAGGGGCACACAGGGTCAGCCCCGCGGTGGAAGAGTTTGTTGGAAGTGGGGCAGGGGTAGTCTTCGAACACCGACCGGTGGGCAAAAAGCACTGAGAAGGAAAAGCCAGGTCTGGGATATTCACGCACGCGGGGCACGAATCGCGGGGTGGCAGTGCTGGGGGGCTCGCCTCACTTCGCTCCCCCATGCTGTCGCTTTTGCAGTTTGTGATGCTAATGCATCTCAGCGAGCTTGACAGCCGCAGGGGCCTTGCGTTTGTTCCCTCCTCCCGCCCCCGGTGCCGCCAGCGCCCGAGCCCAGGCCCGCGTGCCGGTGCGGTGCCCGCGCCCGCGCCGTGCCTGCCGCCGCCACCGCCGCCTCGGTCCGGGTTTTGCGGGCGGCCGGAGCTGTATTTCCAGCGCTGTCCATCGCTCGGTGCTGTTGGCCCTCTCTCCGTCTGATCCGAGCCGGAGCAGTGCGGGGCGCCCCACGGGATCAGAGCGCTCCCCCGCCGGGACTCCGCTCCTCACATCCTCCTGCTGGGACCCGGCTACATTTCCAGCCAAGCCTGGCTTTATTATGTGTCTCTGCAGTGCAGCCCCAGCAGCCGGATCGGGAGGAGGAGAGCCAGCGACCACAAAGAAGACAGGAGCGCGAGGGAGGCTGGCGGGCGGGCCGGCGCCGGCTGGAGCGTGGAGGAGCCGGGGCGCAGCCGCCGCCGCCGCTGCCCGGGAGGACGGGAGCCCGGCCGCCGCCGCCGCCTGCGCGTCCTCCTCCTCCTCCTCCGCCGCCGCCTCCCCCCTCTCCGAGCCCCTGGCCCATGGAGGCAGCTAGCGGGGCCGGCGACTTGGCACCGGCCTGGGGATCGGCTGCGCGCCGCGCGCTGAGCACCGCAGCCCGAGGGCAGGCAGCGGCAGCCCGGCGCACGGGCTGAGCGATGCCCGGGGCACGGGCGCGCCTGCCCGCCGCCGCCTGAGCGCCCCCGCGCGCCCCTTCCTCCTCCGGGGGCCCGGCGCCGGACCGAGCCGAGAGCCAGAGAAGGGGGCGTGAGCCAGGGGCCCCGAGCCGCGGCTTCCGAGCCACTGCGGCCGTTTCGAGCCTCCCCTCCAAGTAGGCTGAGTTGAGGGACCCCCCTCCCCAACCGTCATCATCTCCAAACCAGGCGTTTGGGCATTTTTTAGCCATTAATATTTATTCTTTTTTTTTTTTTTTTTTTGTGCGGCAGGGGATAATTTGAAGGCTTTTTTCGGGGGTGCTGAGCTTCTGCGCTCCTGACCGCCTCCCGGTCTCCACCCCCCGTGAGACCCTCTCGACTCCAGCCCGGTTCCCCCTCCTCAGATGGGTTCATTGTGAGCTCCGCACCGGGCTGCGTGGCCGGACGCCTGCAAACTTTGCACAAAAATCCGGCAAGGGGCGGAGGAGGAGGAGAAGGAGGAGGAGGGTGAGGGTGGCGGTAGGGTGGGGGAGGGAGGGAGGGGGCCGCAGGGGCCGGGGGCCGGCGGGGGGTGGGGAGGAGGAGGGGGGCGGCTTTTTTTTTTTTTTTTTTTGCATAACTCGGCTCGGCCGAGTGGCCTCCGGACTCCCCGCGCCGCTGGGACCGCCGCTGGGACCCGGAGCCCCCGGCTGCCGCATTGCAACAGGCAGGGCCCCGGCGCGCCCCCCGGGCCTCCCCCCGCCCTCGAGCGGCCTCGGCCGGCCCGGGCCGCCCCCCTCAGGGAGGCCGCCCCGGACCTGCGGTCCGCTCCCCACAGCCGCCGACCCGGCTGCAAAAAAAAAAGTTTCCAAGAGGCAGGCGGAGGAGAAGGGGGAGAAGGGCTGCCCGGAGCGGCGGGGGGCGGCGGGGGGAGCCGGCCGCGGAGGGCGACGGAGCGCCCGGAGCCCCGGACATGTCCAGGCGGAAGCAGGCGAAGCCGCGCTCGGTGAAAGGTGAGCGAGGCCTGGCGGAGGCGCGAGCGAGCGAGGAGGGAGGGAGCGAGGGAGGAGGGACCGGCGAGCGGGCGGGCGGCCGGGGACCCGCGCGAGCGAGCCGAGAGGAGGAGGAGGAGGCGGCGGAGGAGGCGGAGGCGGAGGAGGAGGAAGAGGAGGGGGAGGAGGAAGCCGGGAGCGGGAGGCGGAGGCGGCGGAGGGGCTCGCCGCGGACACCCTCCTCGCCCGGATCCTCTCTGGGCCCGGCGCCGCCGCCCGCGGGGAACCCGGGCCTGGGGGCGCCGCCAAGGGGCCCGCGCCGCCGCCTTCGTGCGGGCCCCGGGCCCGCGTGGCCAATCAAGGGGTGCGGGCCCGAGTTGGCGGGGATTGCGAATCTCGGCGGCGGCGGCGGGCGGCAGGAGGAAGGAAGAGGACGGGCGTCCGGGAGGCCGGCAGCTCCGAGGCCGCCCTCGCTGGCCCCGGGCCTCGCTGGCTTTCTCCTGCCCCCACCTCGCAGCCCGGGGCCGCGGAGAGCGGCGGGCGCTGCCTGCGCTCGCCCCGGGCGTCGCGCCCCCGCCCGGCCTCCTGGCGCCCCCTCCCGCCCCCAGCCCAGGCCGTGCTCCCGGCTCGGGCCCCCGCACTTCCTGCCTCCTCCACCGAGGCCCACCGGGCAGGGAGCCTCCGCCAGGAGTTCATTGTCTGCGCCGCGCCGGCGGGACGCCGGTCCCCAGGGGAGCGCAGCGGTCGCGGTGCCTGCCCCTGCGCGGAGGGCGTCCGGATGCGACCCCGGGCACCCGCACCCCGGACACCCGGCCGACTTCCAGTACCAGGTCTCCGGGTTGCTCGCGTTGTGAGGATATGTAGATATAGGTGCACACACCCACACCCCTCTTCGTCTCCATGCTTTGCTCTCCATTTCCACCGAGGGCTCCTGGCTCGAGGGGACCCTGGAGAACAGAGGCCCCGGGGAAAGGCCGCGCGCCGGCCAGCGAGCCCCTCCCCTGCCCTCCTCTCTCCACGGGCTGGCCTCTCCCGGCCTTGCCTGCTGCTTTGTCCCTATGCCAGCCCCTCGGGTGGGTGACTGGCTGCCCGTCCGCGAAGGGAGATGACTGAGGAGGGGCAGGATGAGAGCGGCTAAGCCTCTAGAGCCCAAAGTCCCCAGACCCTTGTCGTCTCCCAACTCCCCTGATGACCTCTGGCCTGAGCCCAGTTCTGCTCTGAAAAGTTCATTTCCTGGAGGCCTGCGCGGGAAGGCGCTGGGGCCCCGCTCCCTTCCTGCCAGCCTTGCGCCTGGCTGGAATGGCTGGAACTGAATCTGGCAAGGAGGTCGTTAGACACCCATCATCTCTCTTCTAAAGGCCCGGGAGAGCCAGGGGCACCGGTCCCAGAAGAGTCCCTTCCCTGCCTCCCTGCCATAGTAGAAGGAGACCAGCTCAGTCCACACTCTGAGCAACTGGCCTGCTCTCTCTCCATTTTTCCCTTGAGAGAAGTTGGTCCCGTTCCCCTCATCCTGGCTGGCCTCCCAGTCGGAGATACCCTGGCCTGCTCCACAGAACTGGGGCTTCAGAGGGTGTTCTGACTGAGGGGCAGGAAATCAGAAGAGAGACTCCAAGAAGACAGGAAAGAAAAATAGATGTTTCTCCTTTTGCTAAGGGTTCCTGGGCTTGAAATAATGTTTGATTTCTTTTCTCTTTCCCTGGTCACTGCTCACTCCTTCAAGAGCCACTTAAGGTGGCCCAGAAGAAAATACAGAATTGGAATTTCTGGTTGGAAAAACAGTTTCATGTAACTTGGGCAGTTGATTTTGAGTTAAACCTATGTATTGGAGCAGATTTTTCATAAAGATGCAAATCTTGCTTACCTATAACCCCAGTCCTGTCCCTGGCCTCTTCAGTTCAGAAGCGCCAGGCACAGAAAGCAGAGGTAGAACGGTTTGCAGGGAACAGATAGATGGGTGTCGCAGAGTTGCTTGAACCGAATTCTAAAACCACTCTGGATCTCTAAGACTCAAGAATTGGTCTTTAGCCTTTCATGAAATGAGCCTTGAAATGATTTTTAATGAGTGCCTCTCTCTAACTGTATATGTGTGTATGTTTAGCAGGCAATTTGAGCAGGTTGTTGGGGAAAAGACAGCAAAGTGGGGGCAAGACCAGTGAAGGCATTTTGAGGCTCAGTGTTGTAAATATCAACCGCTCAGCGCCTTTCTGCCCCTGGAGTCTGAGACCCCTGTTTCTCCCCAGGGCTCTTTGCATTTTCCAAAAGCAGCTGTAACCCTTGTCTCTCACCATTTTGCCTTTTATTGGGATTATTGGGGTGCATGGGCTGGAGATGTGGCCACTTATCAAAGGAGGAATTAAGAGGAAAGATAATTTAAATAGATAAGAGTTACCGCAGGTGTTGGATTTATTGCTTTTCAAGAACTGCCCCCTTCTCTCAAGCAATATTCAAAAGTGTGCGCTTGAGTGTGGACAGCTCCACACCAAGTGTTTGAAATGACAAGGTCTTCACCTTTAAAGATGCTTGAAGGTGCTTCTTAAGGAACAGCGGTGTCTTTTAAATTTTATTTTATTTTGCCTCTACTGCTGAGTGTCAGGGCTAATGTAGAGGCATTGTGGACTTCCCCAGCCTCGAGCATTCTGCTGTGAAAGTCGCTTGACTGTAATTTGTAATTGATCTCAGAAATGTGAAAGCCCATAGCAGGAAGGAAAGACAGAAATATAACATTTTCGAATGGATGCTCAGAAAGTGTGATTTGAAAGCACAGGCATTGCTGCTTTGAAAATCAAACGGGCCTCTGGGGGGGGTCTCATTTCCCACTCATGTACACAGCCTCCCTTCTGGAGTGGGGTCACTTGTCCCCTCAGGATGTTTGTCCTTCTTTGGAAAACCCAGCTCACAGGGAGGGCACCCAGCGAATAGGGAAGGGTACCCGGGCAGTAGAGCAGGGGGAGAATAGCCTCATTGGTTTTCAAAAGCCTTGTGATTTTGTAAAAAAAAAAAAACAAACAGAAAAAACAAACCCACAAAACCCAATAAACCCATGAATGTTACAAAAGTCACATTTTCTGACCGATTTTCCCTCCCTTCACCCTTCTCCCCTTTTTTGTTTCCTGGTGGAGTGGTGTGGTAGTTGCAATGATTCGTTCTCTTTGATAATTTTGGCCTCATTCTCCCGGGCTGTTCTCATCATGCTCACTGATGTTATTTCGGCTGATGATATCAGGTGGGTTGGTAACGATTGCCTCGGCAGTTCTGTCTGTCACTCCACATTAAGGAGGTCTGCCCCCCCCCCCCCCCGCCAGCTTCCTCGGAGCCACACAACTGCCTCTTCATTTATGCAGAAAATTAATACATCTTTTTCCCAGCCTTAGTTTAAAACTTTTGAACCATTTTAATACTGTCGATTTTTTCCATCTAGCAACTGCCTGTTAATTACAGTTCTTAAATTAATTAGCACTCAGACTGTGTCCATGCACCCCCCCACCCCAACATCCAAAACTGCCCCCAGTGACTTCTCTGCATTCCCTTCCCCCTCTTTGTCCTCCTCCCCTGCCAGCATGTAGCTCCTCAAAAGTCCATCTTATAAATTTGGTGGTCTAGGGACTTGGGAACATTGTGTGTGTTTCCATGGAAATAATTGAGATGTAATAAATAGAGGCGTTCTGAGGTTACAGGTTTCTTGATTCAGCTGAGACCACATACAAGTGTAAATTGTTGAGGTTTGTTTGGCTAAATGTACATGATCTTGTAGGAAGCGCAAAACAAATCCTTTGTAGGTTCTTAGCTTTGTATGTGGATTGGAGTAGCTGACATTTAATCCTAATATTTAATCCCCCCTTCCTCAATTAAGTTATCGATTCCCAGCTTTGGGAAGGACCCGTTTCATTCTAGAAAACATCCTTTATGTCTGGTAATTGCTGTTCAGATGCGTACACCTGTTTCCTTGCAAAAACTTAATAAGCAATAAAATAAGATAACTATGTGCCTCTGGCAGGAGAATCCTGCTAAACGTTTAACCATAAGGTGCCTAGTGTGCATTAATAATGAAAGGTGCAAAATGCCAGTGACTTTATAGTCATAAAGTAATTCAGTAGAAGCAGCCAGCCCTGGCGATGTCCTGGCATGCTACAGCGTGTTAACAGAGGAGGAGGAGGGGGAACCGCGGAAGCAGGAAACTGGAGCACAGCATCTTTGAGTACAGCGTTCCTAGCTGGAGACGAAAGGCTGGGGATCTGGTTCAATCTAAGAGAAAGTTGCGATAATTGCTATATCGGTAGCCAACTCTTAAGCTAGTGGCTGTGGAATTCTTCCCCTGATGTAGGTTTTAATAGTCTGGCAATTAGATGCATTGATTTCTCTTAACTGTTCATTTGGATGTGTAAACGAAAGGAACCTACCACTGAGGCTGATGGTGCAGGCATGCTGCCTGCCTCTTTGAAAAAGGCTGATTTAGGTGGTTGTGGTGGGCGTATACGATCTTTCAGGGCAGTGTTGCGACCAGTTCCCTCTTCTTTTAATATTTCTGCCCATTTTGCAGTGAAATGAATGGCACCTGTGGTTCAAATTCTTTTTGAAAATAAACAACAGTATCCAGTTATGTCTGAAAAGTAAAGACATCCTTTTTTGCTGCAGATGCTTACAGAGTAATATCTCTGTCTTCGAGTGACTGGACTCGGTTGCATATTTTTGGCAGATGAGTTGTTGGGTACCAGAGGTTTAAGTCACAAAACACCTTGGGCTCTGAGTTCTAGAGAGTCCTCCTGCTGAGTGAGTTCTCTCTCTCTCCCTCCTCCTTGACAGTAGTTTGAGACTTGTGGCCACCTAGACCCAAGTCTGTCAAGCCCTGAATGGGTGTGGGATGGCATCTTGGAAGGCTGGAAGGCTGTATGACTTCAGTGGCTTGGAAAGTGTGTAGAAAATGAGCTCTCTTAAACATTAGCCCCTCTAACTTCCTGCTTCTGGGCTTGCAGTTTTCTGTAAGTGTCACCAACTTCTCACGTGCAGGCATCTAAAACTGTCTTACGGTAAGCAAGCAGAGGATGGCTACATTTCCTGATGGCCCCATGGTTTTTGTCAAGGTGGGTGGGTGGTTTAGTTCACTCTTTGTTTGGCAGAGGTTGAGATGGACTTGCCTTTCTCACACCCTGGCTAAAGCAAAGCCCAGCCTTGTCTACGGTACCCTGGTGTTTGCAAAGAAAATTATCGTCATGTCTTGAAAACATTTGCGCTAGATATCAGGGTTCCTTCATATCTGCAAATCTAGGGTAATTACAATAGAAGAGTATCTTGAAAACTGTTAGTGGGCTCCTCATTACTGTGGGTAGCCGGGAAAACCCTGATACAGCTTGGTTGATGAATTTGACAATTTCTGCAAATTCCCGTCAGTTTGCAAGGGCATTTTGTGCGCAGACGTGAGAGTGGGTAATCAGAGTAGTTTTGTACCACAAATTGGACTAATGAAGCCTGGATTGGTTACATCCTGCTTGAAGTTTTTGGCGCTGGCTGTCAGCTCCCTCAGCCTACTGTGGGAGAGGCAGGGTGAAGTGAGTGGGGAGATGCTGACGGAAACTTTTGATTCATAGCTTACCTGCCAGGATCGGTGGCCGCCAACGACTGGGGTTGTACACTCAGTAAATAAAAATACTTTACTGCTTTCGAGGAGCGCCAATTAGCTGATAGCTCCGTGTGGCTGTCTTTAAGGAGAATGCCGTTTTACCTATCTTCTTGTACAAAGGTTTGATTTTTAATGTCTTGTGAAAAGGATTCTCTTTGTCTTGATTGATGTCAGGAATAAAAGCATGATGGTAATATCCCTTTGAAAGCTATTGTACTGTCAGCCCTGGCTGACAGCGGGAGGGCCTCCCAGCTTTATAGATTAGTGCTGTGAAAACACTGACAGTTTCTTTGTTACGTTGCTGTTGTTCTACTTGCAAAGTCAATTACACAATGTGGGAGCTCAGTTACCGAGTTGACTTTGGAAGTAGCAATGTCTTTCATTCTCATTTTAAAGATATAATTTTCCTTTGCCGTTGTTGTTTTGTTTTCTTTCTTTCTTTTTTAACCTCCCTGCCTCTGGTTACCTCCTCTCCCTCGCTCCCCCCACCCTCCAAGAGTCTGCACACGTTAGCTAGACAAACACGCTCTGGTTTCAGTTGTGACAAGTCAAATTCAAAGATTGCTACATCATTATCTCCAGATTCTTCTACTCATTCACATTTCAGTGGCGTCTTATTGATACAGTGACTAAAGCAGCCAAGATACATTAAAAACCCATCAAATGAGATTACAACGTTGATAATCTCTTATCAAGTGGGTTGTTCTCTGGATCTGGGGTCCTTGAGATTGGCAAATTCGGAGTTTTCTTTCTTTCTTTTTTTTCCGGAGACGGCAGCAGAGACTGGGCTGCACCAGGTTCCTGGGTTGATGGGATCCCTGCAAACAGTTTTTTTTTTTCCTACAAAAGATTTATAAGCATTTGGATCTCAGAGGCTGGGGCTGTGGCGTGTTGGATTCGGAATCCTGGATGACATGTCAAGAGTAGAAGGGGTCTCAAGAGAATCGTGTAATCCATCTTTCTCCCATTGCAGGTGGCAAACTCGAATCAGAAGATGATCGTATGAGGTGATCCGGTGTGCCTTTCCTGGGCAGGGTGGGACTCGGGAGTAATTTACGTTCCCGTCTAAGTGTGTGAAGTCTTGCTACTGGCAGGGAGGAAAGCCTTGAAATATCCAAAGCCGAAGGTGGTTATGAGGATGTTTTTTGCATACCCTCCCTTGCCCAGTCCTCTCTCTGTCCCCACCCTCTGCCGAAAGAGAAAAACCTAAATTCCTTAGTTCTCTAAACCTGGTTCCCAAAGCAGCAGTTACCTTCGAGCAGCGGCTTGCCGGAACGTCTTGCCAGCCCTGCCGGCTGCGGGGCGAGGAGATGCGCTCCTGTTGCTGTCTCCAGATGACAGGGATCCATCAGGAAACTCCGTCCGAGGACACTAATTGTGGGCCCCCAAAGTTATTATTACGAACCAACAGACAAGAGCCTGTATTTGCCAGCAATTTGTCAGGACTAATTTTGTTTTTCTCCAATAATTGAAAATTAATGTCTTGAAGTGAAAGCAGATGTTCATGTCATCTTCTGAATTGGGATATAAAATGGGGCTCTCTGGATGTGCTCACTAATTTAACAGCAATTTCCCTCTCCCAGATAATGGGGGTGCTGGGGCTGACATCACCTCTTGAGCAGGGATTAGGGCTGAGAGAGAGGGGCACGGTGTTCCTTGAGGGTTCACCCTGGAGGGAGAACACAGAAATAAAAGTATTTGCTTGGGCTGTGAGACTAGGAGAACTCATTGTCTGCGTAACGAGTATTTACTGAGATAATCCAAGGCATTATTCCGGGGAACCTTGGTCTGGGGCGACTGTGGCTTCATTCGGCTGTCCTGTTCGTCACCATCACCTTCAGTAAAGCTGGTTAAAATTGCACATTCCTGGGCCCCCATCCTGGAGATGTTCACCTGGACGGTTTGAAGAGGGGCTCAGAACTCTTCATCCTCCCCCCACCCCCACTTTAAAAAATTTTGGTAAAATATACATAAAAGTCACCATCATTTTTAAGTGGCACTAAGTACAAGTGTCACCACCGTGGGCTTTTGGTCTTCAGTTGGCACCCACGTGGGTGGGTTGGGGTTCTGCAGCCCACCGCCCTCAGCGGAGGCCATCGAGGTCAGGCTTGCATTTTCTAGGTGGGCATGAGAAACGGGGGCTTAGAAGACGAAGTGACTCTCAAGAGCTCTGTTCCTTCCCTCACTCTAGTGGGAGAGGTGCGATTGCATGGCCCAAGGCTAGGGCAGGCATGAGAGAATGAGGCTCCTTGGGGCTGGGGGCTGGGGACAAGGGCAGAGGGGTGCTCAGGAGTTGTTGAGTGATCTGGTGACCATTCCCAGGATAAGAACATTTGTTCTCTGTCCTTGGGGACACCATTCTTTGGGAGACTGAGCCTGGCTGGGTGTGAGCTTGCTCGGCGGCCCTGGCAAGCCAGATCCCTTGTGGCCCCCACACCTGCCTGCCAGGATCCCTGTAGCCCCCGCCCCCTCAGCTCACCCAGCCCTGGACACTTAGGCTGGTTTGCCTGTGGCAGGGAAAGGGGAGGAACAGCTGTTTTGGAATGGCCACTTAGTTGCCTTGATTTCCAGTCCTAGAGCACTGACCGTCTTGGGCCCGTAGGTCTAGCTCTGCAGACTCTTACGCTGTTCTCCTCTCTGGAGGTGCTATGAAACTTTCCTCCCCTGTTTTCTCTGTAATTGAAATTTGCCCTTTCGTTACCTGGGCATGAATTATTTTTTGCAGCGTTGTCATTCCCTATCCTGCTGTGAGGTTTATCTCTTCTGTTGATCCTAATTAAATAAAACATACTGTTCACCTAACTCCTGTTGCACTGATTTTTACCTGCCTGAAGGCAGAGTGATGGCCATCTGGGCTTGGTTAGGGAGGAGGGTATGGCTGGATACGGGGTGGTGGTGGCTTCGACATTCGGGCTGGGAGATTGGGCAGGTAGGTGTACCCCCTTGGCTGGGGGCTGCCAGACCTTGGAGCCACCAGCAAAATATAGTGTATTTCTGGTTCCTGAACAAGAGATGTGGCTTTGTCCCTAGCCCCCTGGGGCTGCAGTTTTTTGAACTTGGGGAGAGGAGAGGCAATCGCCAGCTCCAGAGGATCCCCAGGGAGAGGGTGAGAGAGGAGAGGCAGGCTCCCCGGGGCGGGGAGGTGGAAAGAGGGGGCAGACTCCTGTGCCCTGGGGTGGAGGTTACAGACTGTGGGGTTCTCTGGGGAGAGTGAGCGCTGCACGTGTTTTCAGTGCCCAGGACAGCCTCTGCAGATGCCTGTGCCCCTCAGGGAGAGAGTGGTCAGCCAGGGGCACAGCACACATGTCGGGAAAATTCAGGCCTTTACTGTTTTTGCCTTTGAACCTCTCAGAATCCTGAAAACCACAGGTTGAAAAGGTACCTCGGAAGTCACTTCATTTAAACTTCCTTGGGTGTGGCATCCTTCATTGCATCTAGCCTAGACTTAGACACTTTCATACTCAGGGAGCTCACTACCTCGATGGCACACGTGTGCATTTTTACCTTTAATTTCACACGTTAAGCTGCAGTCTGCATTGCTCCTGGTTCCACCTCCTGGGGCCACAGAGAGTAACTCAAATCCCCAGTCCCTTGAGCAGCCCTGTTGAGAGCTGGTGGAGCTTGTCCTGCCTTACTCAGGGGAAAGATCTCATTGTGTGGGAGGCAGCCTTGTGTGGGCCTCTAGGACCTCATGTTCATTCGTAAATGGCGTCAACCTGGGCTTTTAAAAGGGTCATTATGTTTTAAAAAATGATTTCTTATTTCTTTTTTCTTTTTTGAGACAAATTCTTGCTCTGTTGCCCAGGCTAGAGAGTTAGGGGCATCATCATAGCAACCTCTCTGCAACCTCCAGCTCCTGGGCTCAAGGGATCCTCCTGCCTCAGCCTCCCAAGTAGCTGGCACTACAGGCGTGCACCACCGCGCCCGGCTAATTTTTCTGTTTTTTTTTTTTTTTTTAGAGATGGGGGTTGGGGGGTCACGCTCTTGCTCATGCTGGTCTTCAACTCCTGGCCTCAAGCAATGCCGTTGCATGGGCCTCCCAGAGTGCTAGGATTACAGGCATGAGCCACCGCACTGGCCTTAAAAAGGATTTCTTGAAAGGGTAAATGTGTAAACTGTCAAGGGAGTAAATCTGAATGGGTGAACAAGTGAACGGGTTGATGGTGAGTAAATGACTAAATAATGAGTAAATGAATTCACGAATGAATGAGAAGGTGATAGGGAGCGCAGACTGGGCCGGCGCAGGACTCGGGCGCACTGCTGGCATCAGTTTTTGATGGCCTCTCTATTGCAGGTGAGGGGGTGAGAGCTGCCCCAGAGGGGGTGCTGCCCCCAGCCATATGGCCCTTGGGGTGGGACGGGCTTGTGCCCGTTCTGCCTTCATTCTCCGGGTAGTTCGTGCTGTGAGATCATAGGTACGGTATATCGAGGGCTTTGTGCTATGCGTTGTTCTAGGCCTGTAAAACATTGCTTTTAAAATGAAGAAAGCAATATGAGAGTTTTGTACTAATTTTAAATAAAACAGAATGTTCAACTCAATATACTCCCATTCTTCCCCCCACCCCCATCCTGCCACACAATCGTGGGGGCTCTGAGCGGGTGTATTTGACCAGCTCCGTGCTGGCCAGGGATCTGCAGTTCAGCCATTAAGCGGCCTTTGGGCCCCAGGAATAGCACTAGGAATGGGGTCTGGAGAAGTAGGCAGGAGGGAGAAGTGGGCTGTGTCGGCAGGAGAACCTGCCAGTCACTCGGATAGAAAAGAAAGACCCCATTCTCCCCGAGGATGTGAGTCAAGATGGCTTTATTTCTCTCCGTGGGGAAGGGAGTGGGTTGGAGAAAATGTGCTCTGGGACCTTGAGCAAGACAGTTCCCTTTCTGGGGCTCCCTTTCCCTGTCTATGAAATGGGTTGGAGCTAGTAGGATTAGCTACATGCCTTAAGTTTCCAATCTTAGTTGGTCGCACATTAATATCATTTTAGGCATTTAAAGAAATAACATTATCTGGGCCCCACCACAGATCAAATAATCAAGAATCTTTGAGGATGGGGCTTCTGGTCAGGGTTTTTTTTAAAGCTTCCTGGGTAGTTCGAATGTGCAGCCCGGTTAAGAACCTTAATCTCGGTGATCCCACCTCCTGAGTGTGGTAGATCTACTCCGGCCGTGTTAACAGCCGTAAGGAGTTTTGCAGAATGAGTGTACCAGAATTTCTTTACCATCCTCTATTGGTGGACATCTAGTTGCTTCCAGTTATTTGCTGTTATAACTATGACGCGGTAAGCATCCTGATTATAAACCTTTGTGTTCTGTTTGAGTGTTTCTCAGGCTAGATTCCTAGAAGTGAAATTGTCGGGTCACACTGCTCACTGGAACAATTTGATAGATATCTCCAAATCGCTCTCCATGAGGGCCGCACTCATTTACCCTTCAGGAATAGTCATGAATGCACGTTTCTCCTAATCCTTGCCCCCATATGATGTTTTCTTTTCTCTTTCTTTTTCTACCCCCCACTTTTCTTTTTGGAAATCTGGAATTCACACATTGTTTTAATTTGCACTTCTTTAATTATTAGTGAACCTGACCATTCTTCTTATGTTTTTAGACCGTTTTTCTTTCTTCTTCCAGAAGGGCCACTGCAGTGGATGTAGAGCTTGGGGTATGGGCATTTCTTTCCCTCAGCGAGCTCCTTAGTTAAGTTTCCCCTCTCCCTTCCATACCTCCGTCCTTCCATCTAAATCCCGAGCGTCTCGCCCAGGTAAGGCTCAGCCCGGCCTCCAGGGAGGATGCAGGGAAAGCCAAGTGGAGGCCACGCCCCCAGGGATCCCACAGGCTGGAGAGGGCACAGGATCGCTGGGCCAGGCAGGGCAGCCAAGACAGAGGTGCAAGCTTAGGGCTGGGAGGGGATTCCTTTTGACTGGGGGACTCAGGCAAAGCCTGGAAGAGGGGGTAGCATTTTATTTGGGCTCTGAAGGATGTAATCACAACACCAAGAGCAGTTACCATCTAATGAGCACTCCTTGTAAACAGGCACTGGACTATGCACTTCATAGGCAGTATTCCATTTATTCTTGACACTCATTGTTGACTGCCTAGGTGGGGCCTCATGCTTGGTTTTTCCTGGGCAGTAGTGCATCTCAGAGAATCCTCAGCTGAGCTCCCTTTTCATATGGATGGTCAGGCTTGCCCAGAGAAGGCAAGTCACATGTCCAAGGTCATAGAATGCCCTTGTTGCAGAATTGTGCCTGCAACAGCAAGGGCTGGGATGAGCCGGGGGATCTTGCCGCTGCCATTGACCCAGGCCAGGGGCTCCCTTGGGAGCAACCTGGGGACCCCCCCTCCCCCAAGCTTCTGGAGTGTGTGGGGTGGATTCTGAGCAGACAAATCTGGGCTTCCGCTCCCGTGTCCTCACATCCTTGCCATGTTATTGGTGAGGCTGTTTCTTTTTCTGTGTAACAGGGCTCCACTCCCAGGAGAGGGGTGAGGATGAAGTTTCAGGTGAGGAAGAGCTTTGTAAAACCAAAATGGCCGTATTGGTGAGGCTTTAATCTGTCACCTGCTGCCCCTCTTGGAGACACCAGGTTGTGAAGGAGTCTTTTGCCTCCCTCATGTCCCTCCTCCCTCCCCCCCAAAAGACAGCTGCCCTTCTCAAGGGCTCCCTGGCCAGGCACAGGGAAGGGGGCTGTGTGGCAGGGCATATGCCCCAGAATGGGTGTGCATATGTGTGGGTCTGTGTGTGCCTGTGTGCATGTGTGTGCATGGGCGTGTGCGTATGAATCTGTATGGGCGCCTGTGGGTATGTTTGTGCTTGCGTGCATGTGTGTGTGTGTGTGTGTGTGTGTGTGCTAGTGTGTGTCTGTGTGTACATGTGTGCAAGAGTCTGTGCAGGAGTGTGTGTGCATGTGTGAGTGGTCATGTGTGCCAGCCTCCAGGGGGAAGAGACTCTTGTCATTGCTTGCCTGGTTCAGACTCCCAGTACAGTGGCAGAGAAAATGCACATGGGTGGTAGGCTTTGTTCATGAATTTGTTTTATATGCATTCATTCAGATGTTTTTGGAGCACCTACTGTGTGCTGAGTGATGTGTTAGACCTGATCCTATAAAAAGAAAGAAGCAGTCCTTTCTTCTTGCTGAGATTCGGTTGACCGTTTATAACGCTGTGGGTGTGAGGGTGGGAAATGAGTTTATATTGGTGCTCCCCAAAACGTATTCCAGGATTTTGTTGATGTTCCACCAAAAAAATAATTTTTTTTTCCTGTGGCCAAATGCATTTGGCAAACAGTGGATTAAACAGAATTGAAAGTTTCTAAAGCCTTCAGGGCTTCTCAGAGCCTTTAAAATGCTAATGTGGGACTCAGAGATGTTAATAATTTGTGATTTCCAAACTTATTTGATCACTTGTCATGGAATCCTCTTATCTGGGGCATGGTTTGGGTTTCAAGGCTTTTAGGGTCTGCTATCATTACCTGCTGTTCATGTGTTCATTCATTCATCTCATCTATGTTTACTGAGCACCTACAATGTGCCCAGACACTGTTCAAGATGCTGAGGCCACAGTGGTGAACAGATAGAAGTTTATTTTAGTGGGAGTGAGGAGCCATTTACAAGTACATGAGTCAGGAACATCATTTCTGTTAAGCAAAGCAGGTGGGATAGGCAGGGAGTGGTGGAAGCTGTCAGACAAGGCCATGCTGGAGGTGACACTTGAGCCCAGGCGATGACGAGAGTGGGTCGTGAGGGGAAGGAGGTTCCTGAAAGTCTCTATGGCTGATGCTTTGGAGGGGCTGGGAGGTTGTGGGAGGTGGGGGTCCTTCTCTGGTCCTCTGCCTCCTCCCCCTGGGGGGACCCACCACTGGCTCATTCCTATTTGGAGGGTTCCCCTCCCCCCACCTACGAGTTTGTTCCATGGGGCTGTTCCTGGACAAGGGCTGTTTCTGGGTCCTGATCTTGCCCTGGAAATCTCAGTGGGAAGTCCCCCCTCCACCCCCCGCGACACACATACTGGCCTATCTCAATAACCCTGCACAAGTCATCAACAGGGCTTGGGTGGGCTCTCCCTAGGCCTGTGGCCGGGAGCCCTGCCCGGCAGAACCCAGAGCCTGTCTCGGGCACTGCCATGTTCCCAGCGCCTGGCACTGGACCCACATTCCCACCCCCCATCTGACAGATGGGGAAATGAGGCCAGGAGGCACCCACAGCCCATTTCCTCAGAGGCCCGGCCCAGAATCCAGCCCTTTTCCAAGCCAGGGCTGTGACCCGAGGCTGGCGGGGTGGAGGGAAGCGTCCCGGTGTGGGGGCAGCAGAGATTTTCCCGACGGGAGGTGTGAATTGGAGCCTTTAGGGCCCTCCTGGAGCCTGTCTGCTGCAGAGTTGCCTTGTACGATTTGGGTCCTGGGAGATGAGGGGAGGGGACGGAGAAACGGTGGGGGAGGGTAGGAGGTCAGGGGTCAGAGAGGAGGCAGCAAGGGGGCAGCTGGTCAGGAGGCGGGGGTGCGGATGGGAAAGGGGGCGGGGAGAAGTAGGGGCGGGGGTCTCCGGGCTCTTCCCGCCTGGCGACCCGGGCGAGCGGCCGGCGCTTGGGAACGAGGCTCGTCCGGCCCCTCCCGGGGCCCCTGTCTGCCCGCTCGCGGGGGCGGCCCGGGACCCTTTGAGGCGGCCGTCCTGGGAACGCGTCGGTCCGCCCCCCGCGCGGGAGGGCTCCATGGCTGCGGCGCAGTAACTCAGGGCCGGGTCTGGGCACAAAGCGGCCGCGGCGGGGGGCCGGCTGGGAAGGCGCAGGCTGCGCCGCTCGCTCGCGCGGCCCGGCGGGGCCGGCCTGTTCCGCACCGCGGGCCGCCCCCTCGGCCCGCCCCTTGGAGCCTGGCGTCCCCAGGACTCCGAGTCCCAGGCCCGGCGCCGGGAGCCGCGGCGTCGAGCCCGCCGCTGGGTGCAATGGCGGGTGGGCTGCGGGTGCCCGGCCAGATGTGCCGGGCCAGATGCGCGCCTTTGGGGAGCCCTCGGGGCGCTGAGCGCTCATTGGCTGTCAGCCTTGGGGCGGGGCTGGAGGGAACCGTCGACAGCCGCAGGGCCGTCCGCGGGCACTTAATAATAAAAGGAAATGTCAGTGATGGTTGATCACGTACTTCCTAGGGGCCAAGGACTGTTCTGGGCACTTCACACTCATTAATTCATTCAAGCTTCACAGCAGCTCTGTGAGGTGCGTACCGTGGTGATCATCCCCATTTCACAGCGGAGGAAACTGTGGCACAGGGAGGTGAATCGCCCAGCGTCCTACAGCTAGGACGAGACGGGATTTGAGTAGGCCCTCCGCCCGGTCTTGGTGCCCAGGCATCTCTGCAGTTCAGGGAATCGCAGACGGCAGATTCACAGACAGACGATGTGCAAGCAGATCTGAGTCCCGATTCTGGGTTTGCCACGTAAAATTCACTCACTCGGTGGACACTTCCTGGTTTCATTCATTTGCTGAAGGGGCATTTCTGAGTCTGTGCTAGGCCTTATGCCAGTGCTGGGTCCCTGCCTTCAGGGAGCCTACAGCTCAGTTGGGGTGGGTGGCCAGGCAGACAGTGAAGAGTAAGCAGTTCCGCCAATATGTAATTTCTCATCGTGCGACTGCCCTGGCTTATCTGACTTAGACAGTGTCCTCCCGGGAGGGCGTCGCAGAGAAGGTGAAGTGACAGCTGGTCCAGGATGACGAGAGGGGACTGCAGAGGAAGGCGGGTAGTCCCCTCTGGCTCTGAACTCGTTCCCCAGGCCTCCTTTCCCTGCCTTGGGCCCTGCCCATGAGGTTCTGAGCATGGCAGTCTGGAGGGTCAGGGAGCAGTGCCAGCGGGCTCTCCGGGAAGGGCTGGAGCAAGGATGAAGGAAGAGGCAAGGTAGGGTAGTGGAAGAGATGGCCAGGTGTGGGTGGCATTGTGGGTGACGTACTGTGCTGCACACAGCATGGAGGGAGCATGGTCCTTTCTGGGGAGTCCCCGGGGCAGCCCACCTGGGCCTTGAGCTCAAATAACCCCTAAGGTTTGCACGACCTCTGTTCTGTGTGGTTCCAGAAGTTCTCACTGGCACCTCCAAGTGCCAAGGGAGTAGGTACAGGGGTGGTGTCCCTCCCCATTTACCAGATGAGGAAGGGAGGTCCAGAGAAGCCAACAGCCTTGCAGAGCCTGTGTCTAGCTGGCAGTCGGGCTGCTCATTTCCAGGGTCTGCATATCCCTGACCCCTGGTGAGCCGGGACCCGGGGCTTCCTCTGCACATTGTTAGGGTTGGAGGTGGCGGGGACATGCTGACACTCCATCACTGTCACCCAAGTCCTTGAACCTGGCCTTCCAGACTGAGCTACCTCTGAACCCCAGACATCCAGCCAGGCCAGTGAGAACACAGCTGCTCCCCTGTGTCTCTGCATCCGCGCAGTTCAGTGTGGACTGGGCATCTGAGTGGGCTTTATTCTGAATTTCCTGTCTCCGTTGGCTCACAATTCCCATTGCTCAGGCTCTCCCAGGAGAATGTAGAGGCCTGTCATGGGTTCCCAGGGTCTGAGCTCATTTCTCTACTTAGACGTGCTGGGCGAGGTTGCACCTGTCCCCAAACCTCTCTGTGCATCCTGCCCTGCCTTGTTTTTATTAGGAGAGTTCCAAGTCTGCTCTTCTCTGGGGAGAGAGATTCAGAAGGGTGGTGGGAGGGGATGAGGACATTATGGATAGTGTTTATCAGGGTTATCGTGTGCCATGCTGAGTGCTTCACACGCTTCTCAGGAATCCCCCCAGCAGCTCGGTGAGGTTGGTGCCATGATGTTCACCATCCTGCAGGTGAGGCAACTTTGCAGGGCAGCGTGAGGTCCATGGTCACACTTGACAGCCAGGCTGCCTGATGCTGTGGTACCTGCCAGAGTCACTCCCAGGGCCACTTTCTATGCACCTGCTAAGCCAGAGCCGTCCTGGACCCCTCCCCCAGGAGCTCCTGGCAGGCTGGGAGGCACACCCGTAAGCAGTTACGATCTCCGAGGCTGGTAACACCATGTTCCCACGGAGGACCCAGCTGGTGACCATGCCCCCACCCTCACACTCCCCCGCCCAGGCCTGCTCCTGAGGCTCACTTGGGGAAGAAGCAGTGTGGACAGGTTGGAAGTGGGAGGATGAGGCCAGGTCCTGGGACATTTGGGGTGGGTGGTGGGCTGTACCTGCTTCCTGGTTTCTTGGGAACTGCACGGCCAGTAAGGCCCAAGGCCCAGCCCAGCCAGGCCAGCCCCTCCTTTCTGCTAGGTGGGAGGTGGCTGCTGCACTTAGGGATTTAGGGTGGGAGTCCTTCCTTCTACTGTGCTCCTCCCCCACCCCACCCTCACCCCTTCCTCCAAGGCCCCAGGAGTCCACCTGGCTCAGCCAGGAGTCTTGGATGTGGTTGTTGGGGGTGAATGGCCTTGTCCAGGGATTCAGGGCAGGGCCCAGGGCCTGGCCTGTAAGTCTGCATCTTCTTCCCTGGCAACATTTTCATCCCCGGGGCTTGAGTTGGACCCGTGGGTGTGTGCCCCCTCCTGGGCCCGCTTCTCCAGGCTGCCCTTAAGCTGGCACCGGATCTGCTGAGAGCCCAGGAGTGGCAGTTCCTCTTCCCCTGTCTTCTGAAATCTCAGTCCCTGGGCACCGGACCCTTTGCATTCTCTGCCCTCCACCCCCCTCCTTTGCTGGCTTCCTGGAACCCAGGGACCCTGGAGGTTTCTGGACCATATCGAGTTGCCTGGGTGGTTGTTTCCTTTTTTTTTTTTTTTTTGGGCCATGCCGGGTGGGGGAGCTGGGAGAGAAGCTGATGACTGGACCAGGGCCAGCGAGGGTGGAGGCTGACCACCAGCCCGTGTCTCCCTGGATCAGACTGCGGCCCCCCCAGCCCCGTCTCTGAGGGTCCTGGGGCTTGGCTTCCCCTCCTGGCTGGGGAACAGCCCCGTTTGGCATTTCCTGCCTCCCTCCTTTTCATTTTGCACCAGACTCCCCAAGGACACCTCCTGGGGGACATGGGGCCCACTCTAACCCTTCTCCCTGGTGACTAGGCCTGGACTTGGCCTTGCACTGCCACAGTCCTGCAGAGCCTGGGCCAGGATGGGGTCGGCTGGACTTCTCCCCACACTCCCCAGACCCCACCGCCTGGCTGGACAGCTGGGCCCCAGCTGGGCCCACCTCCAGGTCTGAGCCAGGGGCCGGAGCTGACTGAGCTCACTCCTCACAGACCCCTTGGCTAGGGGCCAGGGGGGTGTGGAGGCTCTGAAAGAGGCCGAGGGGATGGGGGAAAGGGAGCCCCCAAGGCCAGGGAGTGGGAGAAAGGGAAGGACCGACCTTCCGGGGCAGAAGCCAAGGCCAAGGCCCCCCGGACTTAGTTCGGGGGTGATTTCGAGACCCGCCTGCAAGTGCCCTGCAGCGCCTCTGCTCTCTGCCCTGGCCCCCGAGGCCCGCTGCACACATGGTTTTGCTTTTCCAGGCGTCCTCCCCTGGTCCCCTCCCCCGGGTGCCTTCTCGAGCTCCTTGGCCCCTCCCCCAGCCCTCCTGGGCCCCCTCCTTCCTCCTTGACCCACTTTAGTCCCCTGTTGCTGGGGGAGGGGAGTGTGCAGCCGGCGGCTCTGATCCTGGCTGCCTCCCCCAGCATCCCTCGGGGCGGGCTCTGGATGGAGCCAGCAGGCTGAGCCGGCTGGCCCCAGGGACTGGCACACAGCGTGCTCCGAGTGGCAGCCTCCCTGCCCCCTCCATGGACAGACAGTTCTGGACAGCTGCCCCCGCCCGGGCCCCTGGGAGGCCCTGCCAGGACCAGGCTCCGGTTTCCCCCAGCGCAGGGAGCAGTGGTTCCAGAGGGCCCTCCCACCACCACCCCTTGCTGAGTGCGCTTCCCAGAGGGGATGCAGGGCAGGGCCAGGCCCCTTCTCCACCCATTCTTCCCCCAAAGCTCTGCTGGAGAGGCTGGAGAGGGGGTCACATCCTTTGTCTGCTGTTCATCTGTGTGCCTTGGGGAATTCCACCAGCCCTCTCTGGGCCTCATCTGTGCAGTGAGAGATTTGGACCAGATAGCTAACCTTTCCTGAGCATTACTGTGTTCTGAGGGCTCTATTAACCCTTTTACGTTTACGATCTCATTGTTTTGTCATAGAGCTGTGGACATGTTTTCTTAATCCACATTTTAAAGACGGGGAAACTGAGGCACAGAAAGGGGAAGCAGCTTGCTTGAGGTCACACAGGCTGTACATGGTGGCAGCACAGGGGTTTGAGCCCAGGCCAGCCTGATGGGATGATTTTTCTTCCCTGTCACATTCTTGCATGGGTCCTGACACTGGGGCTGTTAACTCTTCAGGGACTCCTGCAGGGCCTTCTGAGGACTCAGATCCTCCTCCTCCCCTGGAAGGAGGCCGTTCACTCTGTCCTGCTTGGGTGTTGGCTGGGTCCCCAAGCCTGCCGCCTGCCCCGTGACAGGCTGTGGGAAGTCGAGGCCCCAGCCTGCCCAGCTGGGAACGCATCCCCTCCTGAGTCCTGGTGCTGTGGTCCAGGGGCCTTGACCCCAGCTAGGCGCCATGGCTAGCACTGCTCCCAGCAGAGGGTGAGTCTTGGCTTCCAGCACTGCCAGCTGCAGGAGCCAGGAGCAGCCTGGAATTTCCACATGCCCACCTACCCACCCAGCCCATTCCCCCCCACCCTGCCCCCAAACAAATGCAGAGTACCTGGTGGCAGGGCCCCGAGGGGGCTGTGCAGATTTGGGAACTGGTGCTTCCCTAATCTACGCGTTTGCTGTGTTTTCCTCCTTGGGCCTGGACATCTGTCCGTCCTCTGGGAACCTTTCCATTTCACTGTCATTGTCTTGCTGAATAAAGGAGGGGTGGCGGTGGGAGAGGGCTCTGGGAGCCAAGTCAGGACATCTTTTCTTATTTGACTAATTTCCTCAGTCAAATGTGTCTTGTGATTAAACATTTTCTTAGCGTGCTTGGTCAGGGCCAGGCTGAGTTTCTTTTCATAAACATTGGCAAGTGAATTTAACAGCCCTGTTTATATTAGCTGGAGGTTTCATTTGCATAGTGATTGTTCTTATGAAACGAAATAATCGCTTGCAGTTTATGAAACTGTATAAATACTGGGGTCTGGTGCCGGGCGCATGCGCAGGCCTTTCCTCCCGCACATAAATCCATCCTGTTTGGGGAGGAAATTCAGGCTCCAGGAAGAGCCAAGTGCAAGGGTTTTCTCCGCAGAGCGGAGCGGTGTTTCCCTGGCTTTGGTCCTGGGCTGTGGGTACTGCCTGCTGGGCGGAGCTTGCGAAGGCAGCTCAGCCTCGCCTGGGATGTGTGAACCTCAGTTCCAGTTGGGGTCCCTCGAGGGGCCACGGCAGAGGTGGGCGAGGAGGAAGGCTGCACACCTGATCACCCACCCACTCATTTACGCTGCCCTTCCAGCCTTTTAGATGAAGGCTGCAAACCGGAGGCCTGAGGCTGAGAGTTGCTCACAGCCATGTTTTGCTTGGCTTGCACTGTATTTTAAAGGAAAGAAATCAACATTGAGAAATCTGGAGATGTCACAGAAAAATTCAGATCTCTTGCTCCTCTCTCATGGCCAGTGGGCAGGTCTGAGACGGTGAGGTCCACGGTCCGACGTGGCCACAATGCTGGGGTGGGAGTGGTGGCCGCTCCTGTAGGTGGGCACGTCCTGCCATCCGTCACAGTCCCTCAGTCCCTGCTCAAGTTGCCCATTTACGTCCCTGCCTGGCCCGTGGGGGATTTGGGGTCCTGCTTGCAGTGGGTCCCCTCTGTTCACCCTGTGTCTTGCAGCCTTGAAGCTCAGCTGGATCACGGAGACCCCCTTGGCGCTCCCTATTCTGACTGTTAGGATGGCTGCGCCTCTCTCCTCATACCCAGCCCAGGCCCTGCCTGTTTGAGGAGCTGTTGCTGGGCTCTGCCCCAGAGTCTGTGGGTTCAAGCCCGCCAGATGTCCCTATTGGCCAGGGAGGGACAGGGAGTCATTTTGAGAGGTCACACCCTTATTCCCAGGATCTTGCCTTTGCTTGGAACATTCTGGGCCTTTTCCTTAGTGGCTCCCTCTAGAGCCCACAGCCCCCAGAAGACAGGTGCTTTATGATCTCAGAGTCTGTTTTTCAGACTCAAGTGGCATCTCCCATCTTGGTCAGCTGGCTTGGCCCAAATTTGGAGTCTACTTATGTTGGGTGGACCCAACCCGTCCATTAAAGAAATTGTTTGACTAAGGGTCGGACCTGGAGTTGGATTTCTAGCTAAGGAATGACGCCTGCCCCACACCCCCAGATGACGGGCCTTGGCAGCCAGGGCCTCAGGTATTTGGTTGCTTTTAGGGAGCTTCCCTACTTTACAGGAGGAAAAGTCAGAGACGACATGGTAAGCAGGTGAAACTGATGAATACTGACGACTTCTTCACTGTGCGGAGCTCTGTACCGTAGCCTGGGTGTCGCAGGTGTCTCCTAGGGCAGCCAGCTCCCACAGACCCCAGTGTTACTCCAGGCCTTCCTCATGGGTAGCCATGGTTAGAAATCACACTTGGGGCTCTGTACCCTTTATGCGGGGGTCTCGTATTATACTCACAACAGCTCCAGTTGGTAGTTATATTATCCCTATTTTATAGGTGAGGGAACTGAGGCTCTGGGGCCCAAGGTCACACAACTGCCCAAGGTCACACACCTGGTGAAGGATTAGAGGTACTGAGATTTGAATCCAGGCCTCCTGGCTCTGGAGTCTGCCCTCCTAACCCTGACTCTATATGCTTCCAGTTTCTCCAACTATAAAATCGGGAAAATGAACCCATCTCCTAGGGGTTCTTGAGGGCAAAGATAAAACAAGCAAAGAAAGATTTCACTGTGACCTCTAACCTCTACTTATTCTAGCAGGTGTGTGGACTCCGGCATTTTGAGGTTTCTTTAACCCTCTATTAGTGGATGGTGTCATTAAACATAACTCTACTCTTTTCCTTCTCCCTCAGTCTTCATGATCTGTACTTTGACCACTTGACTGCTCTGGCCAGGATTTCCCCCTTAAGATCCTGAGGTCGTGAAATTCTCCTGGGGAGAGGGTTGTATCTCTGATAGTTGGAGCTTCTCTTGGCAGGGAGTGGTGCAGAGAAACCTGAAGGGTCTTCTGGAAAGAGGAGGAGCAAGCAGTCAGGCCGGGAATCCACTTTTGGTGGAACTGGCTGGCTGATAAGGGATCGTATCAATTGGGTTGTTGGGCTGCAAGACATGCAATCCAAGTTCAGAATGGCTCAAGCATAGGATGAGAAGTCTGCAGGGAGTGTGGCTGCAAGTACTTAGTTGAGCAGCTCAGCATGGTCAACAGGGACCCAGGTACGTTCCATCTTTATGCTCTGTCCCGCTCAACACATTAGATCTTACCTCCGCATGGTGAAGAAATGGCTGCTCTGGTGCCAGACATTACACATCACCCCCATCCAAAGACCAGAGACCAAGAGACAGGGAGAGAGAAGCTCCCTGACACAGGCCTGTTTTTAGAGGAAGGATACCTTTCCTACATGGCCCTGCAGTCCCTCCCTTGTGTCTCATTGGGGAGATGGCATCCCCTCAACATCCTACACCAATCACAGGACAAGTGTGGAGCATTGCCCCCAGGTGGAGAGCCCCAGCTTCCTTTAGAGTTATTGGCTCTGGTGATGTTCAGACAAAATCGAGTCAGGTCGTTGAGAAAGAAGGAGGCGGAAAGGCTTTTGGGGAGCACCTGGTGCTGTCTGGGGGAGCCTGGGGAGGCAGCTTTGTCTCTTTGCAAGGTTCCAGATCACCTTCTGTGTCCCCCTGCAGCTGATCATCTTCGTCCCTCTTTCTGCGCCCTCATGTTCTCAGACTGCGCCATTCCTTCCTCTGCGTGTCTGTCCCTCCGACCGAAGCTCTCTTCCTCTGTCCTAGCCTGCCTGGCTCCTTCCCATCCTCCTGGACTCAGGTTCAGTGTCAGCTCCTGAGCAAGGCCTGTCCTGACCCCTTTTCTCCCCAGGTGCTGCTGTCTCTCTCTCTCATTCTTTTCAATGTCCTGTTAGTTATTCTTGGTAGGAGTTTATTGACATGTTTGCTTGTGTCCACTTCCTTCCCCACTGGACTCTCAGCCCTGTCTGGGCAGACTGGGTGTGAGTTGTCCGCTCCCGTGGCCTTGGGCTTCAGCAGAAAGGGTCTGCGGGGAGGAGAGGGATTCAGGAAGCGTCCGGCATGTGGTAGGCGTTTGGTAAATACCTGCAGAATGAAGGGCCTGCTAGCCACCAGGTCTTTCTCCAATTCCTAGTTTCTTCCTTTCTGTCTCCCTCTGCTCCGGAGCCCCCAGTTCCTTTTTCCGCTTTGAGGAAGAGTAGAGACGAAACATCCCCATGAGCCCATGACCTGTTTTCTCTTGACGATGTCTGGCTTGCTGGCAGGGCTTCTCCACAGGCCAGTCCTGCGGAGAAACCTGGGCCTGGAGGCAGGTGCACAGCGCGAGCCTGGTGGGGCGGGCTGGGATGGTGGCGTGGGCCTGGCTCAGCCTGCCTGGCTGGTTGGTCCTGCCGCTCAAGCCAGTGGGCAACACGGATGCTGGTCTGGACATCTGGATCTGACCCTTGCCTACGAGGGTTGGGTTGCTTTGCCCCAGGACGGTTCTTTTACACTGCTGGGGACCCTTCCCGTCCATGAGACAGTGGGGCGAGCCCATGCTGGGGTATCTGGCCCATCTCACTCCTGGGAGAGCAGTTCAGTTCTCATGCCGATGTCAAATTGAAAGGCTGGCATGGGAGTCAGTTTAGACAACATAAAGGTAGAGAGACTTGGCTGTGGTTCTTTTAAGTTTTTAAAAAATATTTTAATTTTTTATTATTTCTTGAGACAAGGTCTTGCTCTATCAGCCAGGCTAGAGTGTAGTGGTTCAATCACAGCTCACTGCAGCCCTGAACTCTTGGGCTCAAGCAATTCTCCTGTCTCAGTGCCCTGAATAGCTGGGACTACAGGCGCAGGCCACTGTGCTGGCTAATGTTTAAAAATTTTTTGTGGAAACAGGGTCTTACTGTGTTGTCCAGGCTGATCTCAAACTCCTGGCCTCAAGTAATCCTCTTCTTTCCACCTCCCAAAGTGCTGGGATTACAGGTGTGAGCCACCATGCTGGACTCTTAAGTTTAAAGACAAGTAATCTCAGTAACTTTCAGGAATTCCTTGACTGGAACAGTCAGATCGACCGCCAATAGGGGTTGAATGAAATGAATTTGGGGGCGCACCCACACGATGTGGATGCTGCCACATTTTTGGTGTGGAACTGGGGAGGAAACAGTAAGCCCAGGCCGGGCTGGGCAACACTGGGGGTGAATGAGGGCACAGGTGGAGTGGGCCGTTAGGCCGGAGGGTGGGTGAAGCTGGAGCCGGAAGGGCCTTGAAGGCCACAGACCGGCCTGCCGTAAAGCCCTCCCTAGAGTGGGTCCTTAGGCTGCCAAAAACTGCTCAGTTCCGAAGGCTGAGGTCTCTCCCTGGGGATGGAGAAAGAGCCTCCCAGGGTCCCCAGACCTTTCCCCCATAGCTGGTTGTGGGACAAATTATGGCCTTTCTGCGTGTGTGGGTGGGACTGCAGTGTGTGTACACGGATCCACACGGGCCTCGCCTGGAGCACGGTGCCCACCCCGGGGTTCTTTTGGGAATGCGTTCGCTGCAGCGTGAGGCTAATGAGCAAAGTGTTAGGTGGTGGGTCCATGGGCTCCCCAACAGGGCTAAGTCTCCCCAGGTCCCCCAAAGTGGAGCTGTTTAAGCTGGCGGAGGCTTTTCTAGACCCCCACTGTTGCTTTTCGGGATCTTGCCCATGTTGCCTTTTCTTTTTCAGTGGGAAGTGTCAGTGTGAGTAATTATATATATTTTCACAAACTCGAACTAGGCTTCATTTAAACTTCTATAAACATGTCTGTGTAATTCTAATTAACTGCGCATAAAGCCATCAGAAAGTTACATGGGGAAACGCTCATTTGCCAGACTGTTGCCTAAAAGCCAAGGAAAATATTATGTTCTTCCAACAAACGGACTATTCATGTAGACTGTTACCAAGATAAACAGGAGATATTTGAGGACAAGCGAGATGCCGAGCAGTGGAGCTTGGGCCTGCTGCAAGTGGTGCTGTTTGGGGTTGGCGGGGTGGTGGCTTGATTGAGTGATAAATGCTCTTCGAGAAAAATGCCCGAACGTGGAATGTGGGGTCAGGACCCTGGAGATGGGCCATCTCGTGGTGCTCTGTGGGCAGGAGGCCACTCTGAATTCGTGAAAAGTCTGAATCAGGGAAGAGTCAGCGAGACAGCCTGCACTCGTATTTGCAAGTTCTTTAGCAGTGTGTACTGGGGTGACTGAGAAAGTGGTGGAGAAAGAGCTTCTTGGGGCTGCTTTAATGAACGGGTAAGGGTGATTTAAAGTGAACCTTCCCTTGTTCCTTCGTCCATCCGATCAGTTACTGCAGAGTGCCTGTCAGGTCCCGGAGCCCTGGTGCTGCAGAATTCCTGCCTCCCGGAGCCGTTCCGGCTGCTGGTGGTGGCGGGGACACAGTGAGCCAGATGAGGACGTAAACTGTGCAGGTGTCAGCGGTCAGGGCTCAGGAAGACCAGGCCAGGTGGGTGGAGAGCTGGGAAGAGGTCTGGTGTGTCTGGGGCAGGGGAGGAGGCGCCCCGGCTGGAGGCTGGAGCCAGCAGGGGGTCAGGAGAAGTCTGGGATTTAATCAGCTCTTTTACTGTAGTCAGGAAGATGTTTCTGAGCTGCTTGGGAGTTATCTTTTTTATATCCATTTCTTCACAGAATGAAAAAGTCTTTCTTTGTAATCCTTGCTCAATTGCAGATGAGAATAATACACAAAACTATAAAGAAGAAGGAAAAAAAACCCAAAGCTCCCCCCGGAGAGGATGGCTGTTCCACCCGGGGAGCTGTCCTTCCAGGCACCCTCATTGTACCGGCTCCCTTCGCGGTCTCCACACCGGCCTTTTCAAAGGTCACAGAGAAACGCTTAGTCAAGCCCCTATTCGAGTATCACAGGTGACATATTTGGGGATTGAAGATAAAGGAGGTGTTGTGGTGCTCCTAAAAAAAAACTTGAAATTGGAGTCCAGGTGGTTTTGGTAAGTTGTTGTTGACAGCTGAAAAAACTGTGGGAAAGCGAGCCCGTTTCGGGCTGGTGGTTCTGCGCAGACCATCCGTGTGATGGCGCACGCTGCTGGGCCTGGCCGCGTCCCAGGCACTGGCACAGGTGGTCCCACTCGGTTCCCTTTCGGTACTCGCAACAGCTCTACGAGGCAGGGGCTCTTCTCGTCCTTGTTGTCATAGACAAGAAACTGCAGGTCAGGGAGGTGACGGCTTTCCCCCCATCAGACAGATGATCAGGGACGGAGCTGGGATAGGGACCTTAACATTTGAATTCTGGTTCTGGGCAGGAGTTTAAGGTTTAAGATGCCATAAAGCCACCCAGCCGGATTCCTTTTCCTTCCCCTGAACTGCTCATTGGGTGACCCCTACTGTGGTGTTTCCCTGGGCCGTTTTGAGAGGTCCGCCTCTCTGATGTGCTCTGGGGAAGGCGTCCTGGACCGTTCTCTCTGGGTCCTCTGGGCTGGATTGGCCAGAGAGAGGGATGTGGTAATACACGTCACGCCCAGCCCATCCCTGGCATGTGGCGGCCCTTTTTAATGAGGAGGAGTTTTTATTATGAGTAAATTCTTCTGAAACCTTGTCGGGGCCTTTGGAAGGGAACACCTGGCGCCACCTGTGTCTTACAGGGTCGGATGGCTTAGGTCTGGGTGTTAAGGTCTGTTTCTGGCTGCTTCATTCATTCACTCCCTCACTCATTCATGTTGAGGTGTGATTTTCCAGCAAGGAGAGTCCCCTGGTCTCAAGTTTCCGGAGGCACCCTGTACAATCTAGATTCCAATTAGCTTAATTGCTTCATATTAGACTTCTTAGAAAAGGTTTTTTTTCCATGCTGATGGCTGCGTTTCCAGGAATAACCCTCCACCGCCTTCCTTCCCGCTTCGTCCCAAGCTTGTCTCTTCCAACGTTATTTCTCCAGTACTGGCCAAAGTGAGGTGGAGAAGACACTAGGAAAAAAGAAAGTATACATGGCGTATGTATGTAAAACCTCCATATAGCGCATATAAAAACTTTCAGGTATATTTTTAAACAGGAAATACCTTAGGGTGTGTGTGTGTTTCAGCGAAATAACTGGACACAGAATCTACCCTGGGTTCTGTCTCTGTCCCTCTTCCTCTTGCTATCAACGCCAGATTTTTAAAAAAGTATTTTGCAACAACCAGAGGAAACAGTTACATCCTGATTGACAACACAGGATGTCGGAGCAGCATTCTTGCTGTTAAGTGATCAGGATTTCAGCCAAGGGAATATAATGAAATCCACATAAAAATTTATTTACCTAATGAAAATCCTGGAGTAATGCATAAGTGGTTCTCTGATAATAAAATGCAAATCTAAAACTATAACCAGGAGGACAATAATCTTCATTAAACATATTGTCTAGAGGAAGCCCATGACATCCACTTAACAGTGATTTGATTTGTTTAGTAATTTCCACGTAATATTTAAACTTTATTTCGAGCCTTAAAAACCCGCCCACGAGTTTCCTTCTCGTCGGAGCGGAGGGCAGCTGCCGGTGGGTGAGGGTGCCCAGCCTGGCGCATTCCCGGGGCCTCTGCTACGCGGCGCCCTGGAACCGCATCCTTTTCTAGGCAGCTTGGTGTCTGGTGGGGAGGTGGGGTCCAGGAAGAGAAAGCAAAGGGCGGGTTTCCTTCTGTGCGGGACACCCCGAGAAGCTCCTGTTCCACCAGGAAGCAGCCAGCGTCTGAGGCCTGGGAAGGCTTGGAGCAGAGAACCGACTTGCCAGAGTCTCGCTGAGCTGTGGTGGAGCCCAGGTCCCGGCCCAGTGCCCCAGCCTTCCTGAGACGCCGCCAGGGCTGAGGTGCTGTGTGGCATCTGCGTAGATGCCCCCCGACCACCCGGCAGCACGCCTGCCTTTAGGGTTTGCGGCACTGGGAGTTGGAAGCAGGTTTGAGACCTGGCTCTGTCACGCGTAAGCTGAGGGACAGTGGGCACATTCCTCGTGCTCTGTGAGGCTCAGGTCCTCCCCCGTGAGAGCGGGGCTCTCGTTCTGCCTCCAGGACCACCGGCAGGACTCTGAGGAAGCGTGAGAAGGTGCCCGTGTCGTGGCTGGCCGGGGCTACAGAGCCTTGCTGTGGGCTCAGAAGTCTCTTGGGTAGCTGGGAAGCATGATAGGGAAGAATCTGTTTCTGGGACTTTTCTCCCAAGTTTGGAACTAATAGTTTAAGCCCTAGATGAGAAAAATTAACCTTTGGAAGTTTCAACACAAAATCCCACATAGGTGGCAGATTCGGGCTGTCGGTGTGTGCGCGCGTGTGACGTGTTCTCATCCAACGCAGTGACAACCTCGTGGAATGCCCCACCTTCTTCTCAGCGTCTCCCCCTTCTCCCTTTTTTCCCCTAACAAGTGACAACCTTTTCCCCTTTGGAATGTTGCAGAGTATTTTGAAAACGTATTAAAACAAATCACTCATAATCGCAACCAAGAATCTCCTTCCGATGGCTGCACAGGACTATGATTGAGGACACGGGCCTGTTCAAATTGCCAGCTTTGAGCTTACTAGCTGGCTGTGCGCCTTTAGGCCACCTCCTCACCCTCTCGGAGCCTTAGTTTCCTTGCCTGTAATGCAGCATTCATACTCGTTTCTGCGCAGTTGTGAAGATTAAACAAGATAATGTGGATAAAGTGCTTAGCGGAGTGCCTGGCACGTAGTCAGCGCTCGATAAATGGGAGCTGCTTTGTTGCTGTGTGAGGAAAGGCTGCACGGAACAGAGGCCTGTGAAATGGAGATGTGCAGGCATCATCCAGGTAGAGATGCCAGCCGGCTGGGCCGGCCAGCCCTGATGCCTTGAGTTTCCATCCACGGGCTGGCTCAGGTTACTGCTGGCCCATTAGCGACGCTGGTGAGAGCTTGGAGCCTCTTAAGTTCAAGGTCGATCACAGGCCTTGTTCCCCACACGAGCCTCTCTGCTTTGCCCAGAGTCATTAGTCACCAGGGTGGCCTGATGAGAGAGTGGGGATGACTTAGGGCTCCTCGCCTGACCTCTGGGCCATACCCCAGGACAAGGCTTTGCCGGCAGAGGGTCCGCAGCCTCAGCCATCCAGAGGTGTTGAGAATCCATTCATATGTCTGGAAAAGCAGCTAAATCCCGGCTCTGCTGCTGGCTAGCTGGGCAAGTCATTTAACCAGTCTGAGCCTCAGTTTTCTCAACTGTTAAATGGGCACACAAGCAGCGTCTCACTGTGGGATTGGGCATGCTTCCCAGCCTGCAGTAAGCTATCCTGTTATTGTCAACCCAGGAAAAAGGATAGATCTTAAAAGAAGAAAGAGGTGGATGTGTGAGAAGTGGGGAGAGCAGGGGAGGCCTTGGGCCGAGGGGTGGGGCAGGGGAAGTAGGCAGATGGAAGGTGCTAGAACTAGAGCTCGGTTCTCGCTGACGGTGTGGGTCTGGTGCCTTCTGACCCAGCTGGGGGCCTGACGTGGGACGTGCATGTGCAGGAGGGAGGATGGAGGAGCTGCGTCTTCTCGATTCCGGCTGGGTGTATTCAAAACTTCCACAGGGGTGACTTCCGGCCTGAGTCCTGCGGCCTCCTGTGTCGGGAGCTGTCCCCCATGCTCTGGGGCTGCTGCCCGCGCTCTGGTCGGAATTATCAGCAAGCCAACCAGCGACCACGGGCGCATTCTTTCTTACTCGCCTTGGGCTGTCCCTGCTCTTCTCTCCAGCAGGACAGGAGGTGCGGAAGTGATTGAACATCTCTGGGGAAGGGGGAAACCCAACTGGGGGCATTGAATGCAGCCTCCAGAGGCCCTTTCATGGGCGTGCGCAGCAGCCCTCAAAGCCCTCGAGCATGGCATCAGACTGCAGAGGGTCTGGGGCTGTGGGGGGTTGTAATAAATACCCTGAGGCCTGGGGAGCGGGGTGGCCTGCTTCTCTGGGCTCACAAAAGGGCCTGAGTGACAGCCAGTTGGGGCCTTCACACACCCGGGAGCTGGGGGGAGGGAAAGAGAGCTCGGCAGGGGCAGAGAAGGGGTGCTGCCAGCTAGGGACAAAGGCAGAGACAGAGAGAAACAAAGGAAGGGAGAAATCCCCTCTCAGTTGCAACCTGTGGTTTAAAGAAAATGTGGTTTGCTGCCTCTCAAGGCCTCGGAGTGAGACTCAGTTCACCTGATCACAGACCAGGACCTTTCACTTTGCAAACTGCACCTCCAGCCCAGGTGTGACACTCTTGTCCCATAAGCTCTTCTGGGCCCGAAGCGTCCCCCGCCATGCATGGAATGAGTTGGAAACGGGAAGAATCAGAGGCAATCATCTGCTGCCAAATTTGGGAGCAAACATTTTTCTTTCTGGATTTAAATAATTGCATTGCGTCCCCAGCTCTGGTTCTCTTCTAAAGCCAGCCCCAGATGACATTTGGCAGGCTAATGACGGTCTGGTGCTCTCCCCCTCCGCCCTGTGGGGTTTTCTCAGACTATTTTCCTGAACGTCTGGGTAGCTGGCTTTTAAACCAGTTCATTTTTTCTTTTTCCGGTTTTTTTTCTGTTCGGGTCTCAAATTTTATTAAATTTAAATTTTATTCCATTTCAGACTGTAAAATCTCCAAAAGTGGCTTTGAAAGTGAACAGGTTTTGGCGCGCTGGAAATAGGTTACCTCCAATGCAAATGAAAGAGCCTAGCTTCCGAGGAGAACAAGGCTCCAAGGGTTGGGAAAATGCGTGGAGTGGTTAGAGACCACGGCATGGAAATGGTCAGAGACCAATTTAAAAGCACATATATTTTAAATGAAACATTTTGTGGACATATGGAACCAATCGTTTTTGCCAAAAGCTCAATTCTGGGGATCAAGTCTTAAGAGCTAAACTTCAATCTACTACCCAAGGTGATTTTTAGCAGACAAATGAAAGCTCCTTTTTGCTTTCTGGTCTAAAGGGAATCTTAATACATTTTTAAATTATTTGGCATTTTGAATTAATTTTCTTAGAATGAAACGAGATTCTTAAATTGGGATCTTGTAGGGAAAAGACAGCCAGGTAATTAGTGAGCTGATCTCCTTTCCTGACACACGGATACAAGGGGGGGAGTTGAACTCCAACCAAGGTGCACACAAAATCTATTTTAGAGCAAAAATTTCAAAGTAAGCAACACCATCTGTTCTTTAATTATTTCTCCTTATTAAAAAAAAGTTGCTAAATTTATTTGGGTTACTTAGTTGGGAAGAAATGTCTTTAAGACACCTCGGAACTAGAGCTATTAAAGGCAGATTGTCCGCTCTTGTTTTCTGGGTATCCAAGAACTCAAAATAGTAAAGGCGTTTTAGAACTGACTTTTTTTTCCTATGCAGCTTCCTCTTGGTTAAGCAGGACATGGTTATCCAGGGTCTTGGGGGTTATCCAGAACAGCCCTGTGCTGTTCACATTTGGGGACAGGGGCTGTGGGACTGAGCAGAGGGTTCATGCTCTAGCTGGACAATCAAAGGTAGGGGAGGTCTGGCCCCAGAGAGGAATTAGGCCACTGGGAGTCACTGCCGTTTCAGAGTTCTCACCATGTATCTGTCCGTCCATCTGTCTGTCCACGCATCCATCGATTCAGTGGATTGAGGGCTTACTATGAGCTGAGTACAGGTGAGGCTCTGTCCTCATGGAACATACCGTGTTCTGAAAGAGACAACAGTGTAGACGCTCCTTGACTTATGATGGGGTTACATCCCGATCAACCCATCCTAAGTTGAAAATATGATGAGGCAAAAATGCATTCAATGCACCTAACCTACTGAACATAATAGCTTAGCCCGGCCTGCTTTCAGTTTACTCAGAACACACACATTAGCCTACAGTTGGGCAAACTCATTGAACACAAAGACTATTGTATAATAAAGTGGAAAATATTTCATGTAATTTATTGAATATTGTATTGGAGTTTTGTTTTTTCTGGGTCTGTATTGCTTTCACACCATAGTAAATTTGACCCGTCATAAATCGAGGACCGTCTGGAATCAGACACTCACACAGATGAGTTCATGGCTACCAACAATAGCACGTGCTCTAAAGTCTAGACCAGCGCCGTCCAATAGAACTTGCGGCAGATGGAAACGTCTGCATCTGTGCTGTCCACTAGCGTCCACGTGTGGCTACTGAGCATTTGAAATGTGACTAGTGTGACCGAGGGCTGCTATTTTCAATTTGATTTAATTTATTTTTTATTTTTAAATTTCTGTGATATTTATTTATTTATTTAGAGACAGAGTGTCACTCTGTTGCCCGGGCTAGAGTGCCGTGGCGTCAGCCTAGCTCACAGCAACCTCCAACTCCTGGGCTCAAGCGATCCTCTTGCCTCAGCCTCCCGAGTAGCTGCGACTACAGGCGCACACCACCAAGCCTGGCCAATTTTTTTCTATTTTTAGTAGAGACAGGGTCTTGCTCTTGCTCAGGCTGGTCTCGAACTCCTGGGCTCAAGGAATCCTCCCGCCTCAGCCTCCCAGAGTGCTAGGATTACAGGCGTGAGCCACTGTGCCCGGCCAATGTTTATTTATTTTTAAAGCTAGGGCGTCGCTATGCTGCCCAGGCTGGAGTGCAGTAGTTATTCACAGGCTTGATCCTAGCACACTACACTTACACTCCTGGGCTCGAGCAATCCTCCCACCTCAGCCTCCCGAGTAGCTGGGACTACAGGTGTGTGCTGCTGCCCCGGCTTGATTGAGTTCTGATTAATAATTACTAAAATAGCCAAATGAGGCTAGTGGCTACTGTGTTGGACAACATGAGGTCAACCTCAGCATCACCTGGGAACTTGTTAGAAATGCAGATTCTCAGGTCCCGCCCTGGATCTGCTGAATCAGAATGTCTGTGGCCGGGGCCCAGGAATCTGCGTTTCAGCAATGCCTCCGGGTGGTTTTTGTGCAGCCTTGCCCTAGGAAGGGTAGGCTGTGGTGCGATGCTATAATGCAACCCAATTTTGGGGTGAGTTGTGTCAAGGAGTAGGGAACTGTGGATTTCAAATGCACAGAAGGCTCCAGAGAAGAGGGGATGATAGAGCCTCGGTTGAGGCAGGAGGAATGAGGTGAAGTTGGCGGTGCTGGCACAGGGTGGGTGTTGGTGGTGGTAGAACACAGCTCACCACACCCAGTGGCGACAAGGGCTCGGCACATTTGAGGGACTCAAGAAAGGCCAGTGTGTTGGAGCAAAGAGAAGGGGTGTTTGTGAACTGGACTGGATAGGCAGGTAGGAGACCTGGTACTGCCAGCTGTGTGATCCTGGACTGGTGTCTTAACCTCTCTGGGCCTCACGGTCTTCACTGATAAAATGGAGATAACCACACTTTGCTACGTACTTATCTAGTAGAGTCAAAGGACAGATTATGGACAAAGCACACATGTGCAGAGCACCAGTGCTGGGATACATGGGTGGGCGCGTGGCCTTGTTTCTTATTTATTTTTCTTTGTTCTCTAAGTACCCTTTCCCTATTCTCCTACCTGTGGCTCTGTGACCTGCACCCGGGGCGGGGGATGGGACTCATGTTCCTGTTCCTGTTCCTGCTCTGCATTTGCTTCTGGGGAATTCCTCCCCAGGCCTCTGCTTCTCTTTCATTGGGTTTGTAATCTTGGAGGCCCCTTCCAAAGCCTTCAGCTGGAAGCCTAGGATGGGCCAGAGAGTAGACTTCTACAAGTGCGTTTTACAATCAGATGTAACCAAATGCCTTTTGGGGAAAGACTTCATTGTAATTTTAGCAGCATCTTTTCTGTTGTCTAGACCTAAGATCAGCGTTTTAGGGGAAAGTGTCAAGGTAACCTTTCCCTTGCCTGCCTCTGTGCTCCCCTCTCCACCGCTAGGACTTCCTGCACCCCCCAGAACGTCAGGTGGCCGGAGCCTCAGTGGAGCCCCAGATATCTGGCAGCCGAAAGTTTTGTCCCTGGAAGACGCCAGATTTATTTTGAGATGGCAAATGTGGTGGATGCTTCCCTGCTGGAAAGACACCAAGTGTCTGATCTCAGCCTTGGGGGCGGTATTTTGGGGGGATATTAACAGCTTCTTATCTGAAACAGACGCGTGCTTTCCTTCACCCTCTCAGAAGCCTTTGCAGTCGACTGTGTCCCCAGTACTTGCGACAGTGCCTTGAGCTCAGCGGTTGCTCAGTGTAGGTTAGTTTTTGCTATTGTTGTTATTATCATCATAACTTTCTGGTTTTCTAAGACTGAAATGTCACATGGGTCTCTTCTCTAGACTAAGACATTTACAATAAACTCTTTGGAATTTTCTTTGTAAGAGAATATCCAAGGAGGAGCTGTGTTTGACTCAAAGGAATGAATAGCTAAAGGTAGAGTTTTAGCCACCTTGCTAAGACATTGATTTATAGGGAAAGATACTTTCCAAGCACTTGTCGTGTTATTTTGACGCGATGCTAAAAAAACACTCAGGACCTGTGCCCAAGTCCTGCAGTGGAGGGTGGCAGACTGGTAACTTGAGCACGTCCGGTGGCAGAATCATTTTATTTTGTTGGCTGCTCGGGATTAAAATTTGTTTGGAATTAGAATGTGACGCTGGGAAAGTCTGCACAGCAATCCAGATTTCTAGCTTCCGAGGCATCAGAAGCTCTGGCAGCCCTGGGCCTGGCTCCTGTCCAGCAAGGAGGGGCCGGCGCTGCCCACTCGCGCCGGGGCACACGTGCTTTGTGCCCATCCCCACGACTCCCTGCCGTTCTGCAGCGAGCTGTCCTCGCCCCTTTGTTACCTGTGTGGCCCCAGAGGCTGGAGGCTGCCGGTGCTCCGAGGGTTAGCTGGGCGGTGGCGGTGCTGCCTGCGGGAGTCTCCGGCTTGCTGTGTGGCTGCCACGGTCACATCACCTCTCTGTGCCTCGCCTTCCCCAGCTGTCCATGGGGCACCAGACTGGATCAGCGGGTTCCCACCGTGCTGGGATGAACCAGCGGGGGAGGCCGGGAGGTGGGGTGCTGGGCCCCCCACGTCCCGTATCTCCTTTATGAATTAGGCCTGTGTGTTCGATTCTCATGGCAAGTTGGGACACTCCCAGATCATTTCGGTGTCCCGACCCCTTACCGAGATCTGTCTTTGTCCAGCCGCTGCCTAGGGGGCCACTTGTTTTCTTTTCAAATTTTCCCAGAGGAGTGGTTGGGGGTGTCAGGCAGGAAGAAGATAATAATACTTTTATTAATAAGAAGAATGGCTACATTTACTGGGTAGCATTCTTTTTCCGCTAAGGTAGGTACTCTTTCCCCCACGGTACTGATGAAGTTCTGAGAGGTTGAGTAACTTGCGGAAGGACACACAGCTGATGGGTGGCCGAGCCAGGCTGTGAGCCTGGGTTTGTTTCATTCCAGTCCCCGAGGCCACCAGCACGCTGCTCCGGGATGCTCAGGAGCTGGGCGTTCTAAGGTTCCTGCGTAGGAAAGAAGAGGTCGGGAGAGAGGCCCGCTGCAGAGCGCAGGCCAGTGCTCGTGGGGGACCCGACTGCTTCCTGCCCCTCCCCCTCTCGGGCCGTCGCCCGCCGGGGAAGTGCAGGGAAGTCCGGCTCCTCCTGGCTCCCTGCTCACCCATGGGGCTTCTCCCCGTCATCGCGCCGCGCTCCTGGGTTCACGTGCGGCAGAGAGACAGGGTGCTAGACCCATCGAGCCATAAACTCGTTTTTTGTTTTTTTGACAAGAGTGGCTTGCAGAACTTCCCAGATCAAATTGTAGAGCCAAGCCAGGTAATTTGGTTGCCGAGGAGGAACTTGGAGGATGGGGTGATTTTGTAGTTCTCAGGACCAAGTGTGTTTCCTGTCTGAGCCTCGGTGGCCTGCCTGAGAAGACGCGTTCCCCTGTCCTTGTGTGCTCCCGATCCTGCCCCATTGCTGGAAAGGGCTCACGACATGCCCGGCATGTCATTCGCCCCGCGTGGCAGCCCACAGGAAGGCATATTTGTCGCGTCCATTTTATGGGTGATGCCAGAAAAGGCTCGGTGTCCCAGGCCCTGTCTGAGGTCCCCAGCTGCTGAGGGCTGTCCCCGAGCTCTGCTCCTCCTGGCCCAGCCCTCGGCCAGACCCTGGGAGGGCCTGACACCTTCCCTCACGCTGTCACCTCCCCAGTCCTCCCGGGTTTCCAGGAGGGGTTTCCAGGAGGATGTGGGAGCTCAACATGTCCTGCTAACGCCCTTGAGCTGCTCGTTTTCTTCCTTCAGCTTCTGCGGGGCAGATGGGCCCCCGCCTCTCCAAGGCGTCTTCACCAGTGGGGGTGTGTGGACCCCTGTCCCCTGCCTGGAGGCTCGTGGCCTTTCCTGGGTGGTTTCTGAGCGGGGCGAGTGGTGGGGCCGCCCCGCCCGTCTCGGCCACTGCGCTGGTTTCCCATCAGGTTTGGTGGTCGCATGTGACGGACATGAACTCTGGACGACTTAGGCCGGAAGGGGACTCAATGGGAGGACGAGGGGAGCTGAAGGGATGGTGGAAGGGGAAACTGAGGACGAGGGCAGCTCTGGAGATCAGCGGAGCAAGAAGGAAAGGACATTCTCTTCCGGGAACCGCCAGGGCTGAAGGAGCCGCCACCTCCCGGATCCCCCGCGGTGCCTGCTCTGGGACCTGCCTGTGGGTGATCTGAGCGTGTGGGTCACGGGGGATGGTCCACTGGGGTCCGCAGGGGGTGAGAGGCAGTTCCTTAGGGCACAGTCCGGGCGCTGCTCTCAGGCTGGGGCCGTGGGCGTCTGGAGGCCAGTCGTGCCTGTCACCGCTGTCCTGGGAGGTTGTCCAGCCATCTCAGAAGGGTCGGGCTGCAGGGTGGGCTGGGGGTGCAGTGGGCTATCGCCCGTCAGGCCAGCTTTGGGCTGCAGGGTTGGATTCTCCAAGTCATGACATGTAGGGCACGGGATGGGGAGGGGCTTTGTGGGAAACCCAGTCCAACATTATTTGTCCACACAGGAAAATGGGAGTTCAGAGAGGGCAAGAACTTCCCCAGAGTCCCGCAGCCTAGCGGGGCCAGAACCGGGTGAGCAGACCAAGGTGGGAAGGCACAACGCCACTCCCCACCGTGGTCGTGGGCACCATCATGCACACAAGGCATTGCTCCTCTGGGGCGGACACCCCCATAGAACAGGCAGCAAAACAGAGGAAAAGGGCTTGACATCGGCAGCCTAGTATATCCTAGTCTATGCCAGCAGTGTTGGGGTTTTAGAGTTGGATAGGCCTGGATTTGAAGCCTAGCTTTGCTGCTTGCTGGCTGTGTGACTGTGGGTGAGTGTCTTAACCTCTCTGAGCATGGGTTTCCTCAGTTGTGAAGTGAGGATGGTTAAAACTCCGCCGCAGGGTTACTAGGAGGATTATGTGAGTCCACTGTGTGTTGAGCACCTGGCCCTTGGTGTACATGCTCAGTGCAGAGTCATATCTACGGAGTTTGGATTGTTGTGTCACCAGCACTCTTCCCCTCTGTCACAGGCTTGGAGCTGCAGGGGAAAGGGGAGAGGAGAGCGGGACAGAGCCTGCCTCTCTGCCCTGGTGGCAGCCATCCCAAATGAGCAAATGGCTCTCAGCGGGGCATGGGGAACGGAATCTCTTCCTGGCTGGCTGTGGCTGGCCAGCCTCGGGGCAGCTGCCTGTTCCCAGATCCGGGGTTCCAGGCTGGGTGGCTGAACCTGGCGGGTCAGGCGGAGCCTGGGCAGCTGACAGAGCCCCCAGGGGTGTGTGGGGGTGGGCTCGGAGGCCAGCTGCAGCCCTGGAGTGGAGCAGTGCCAAATCATACTTTAACCCATTCTGTTCCTGCGGGACGGTTGCTCTTCCAGGCCCTGAAATGGCTCCCCTTCTGTTTGGATTGCCTCACTTGCCCTGTGAGCTCCTCGGTAGACCCGGGGGCTCCGGCACGCGGTGCGAGGACTGTACGTGGCCTGTGAGAAGTTCAGCTGGGCCTGTTTAAACATTTGGAACGATTCCCATAAACATTTGGGTCTCTGGCTTCCCTCGGAAAACTCGAGGATCGGACCCTCTGGACACACCCTGGGTGGCAGCTTTGGTTGGGCTGGGGTAGAGTGGGGTCATTCACAGCCCAGGGGTCTCCCCACCCCAGTATTTATTTCTGGGACCTGCCTGGTTCCTCCGCCATCATTCGAGATCCCGTCAAGGCCAGCTCTAACCTCCTCTCCTGTCGGAGCCTTGAATTGCTCAGGGGTCTCTCTACCTCTGCTTGGTCACCTCCTGTGCTGGCAGCCTCACTACCTCCCAAGTGGATCTTCCCTCAGGGCCTGTGCTGATGGAATCCCATCCGTTCCTTGCTGACATCTCCCTGTAGAGACTTCCGCTGGTTGGTCCCAGTTTGACCCCTCGAGGCCACATAGCAAGCTCAGTCCATCTTCCCCTCGACAGCCCTTCAGATGCCTGAAGACGGCTCTGGGGGCCCCTGAGTCTGCCCTCCGGGCTGAACAGCGCCGGTTCCTTTACTTTCCCAACTAACGTGTGGTTTCAAGACCCCCCGTTACCCTGACGCCCCTCCTTGGCCATGTCCCTGTGGGCCCGTGAGCTTCTCGCAGCCTCTCTGGTGCTGCCCTGTCCCCCCGAGGGCACGAGACCACTCAGACCCCACAAGGGAAGTGACAGCACATGGAACGTGCCCAGCAATGCCAACTGCCCCAGATACCCACGGCATTTCCGAGTGGGGCATTATGGGTCCATTTTATTTTTCTTTATGTGTCCATCTTTATTTAAATTTTTTTCCTACAATCTGGGGGATTAAAAAAGGTAACAAAGCAAAGGGCTTGGGATGAATTAATTCACTTTCGCCAGTGATGGTGGTTGCTGGGGCCAGGAGTGAGGAGGGAGGAGGAGGACCTGGATGGGCCTGCTGTGCCCAGGTGTGCCACACTGGGAGGGCGAGGGGCTGGGGAGGAGGGGTCCACTTATCCAGCGGTCTAGGGAGGCCTCTTGGAGAGGAGAGGTCAGGTGGGGCGTCCAAGACAGAGGGGGGCATTCCAGGTGCCAGAAACAGCAATAGCTAAGGCCCTGCGGCAGGATGGTGTGTGCCCAGGAGGCAGGGGCTGGGTGCGTGTGGGCTGGAGCATCTGCTGGGACGGGTGCCGGGTGGGGGAGCAGAGGGGCTGGGCCAGGTGGTGGCAGGCCTGGGACAGAGAGCGAGGCCTGGGAAGGCCGTTGAGGAGGTGCTGAGCACGTCGGCAGGGTGACTGCAGTTGTAATAGCGGCAGGTGCCGTCTCCGGAGTCAGAGCTGGGTTCCCTCCTGGCGTTTCCATGTTGTAGCTATGTGACCCTGGACGTATCATTTAACGTTCTCGAGCCTTGGCCCTCTCATGTGAAATGGAGAGGAGGGATGTGAGGATTGAATGAGCCACTGCTCAGCAAGTGGTAGCCTGTGCTGGCCCCTCGGGTCACCCTGATGCTGCTGTGCTCTCTGGCAGGGGTCTTTACGGTCTTGCTGGGTGCCGTAAGCCCGATACCAGGCTTATCCGCACTCACAACTGCCTAACAACGAGGTGGGCACTGTTATGACCCCATTGTACAGACATGTACACAGAGTCAGAGGCTCAGGACTAAAGTCCAGGCCTGCTGGGCTGACACCCGGACTCTTCCCACTACCCTGCCCCACTCTCAAGAGGTTTGGGGATGAGGCGCCTGCCCTGAGGGGTTGTGCTTGACTCGGATGCCTTTCCACAGCATCTCTGGTTTCCAGAGAACATTTCTCCGAGGGCTTTGCCCAACAAAGACTGGCTGCAGGGTGGGGGATGGGCCCTTCCCGGCAGGAGCCAGAGCCCCTGGCATGGCAGGTGAGTAGGGCTCCTGTCCTTGGGGTGGGGGTTCCTGGGCTGAGCAGCTGGCACAGGGGCTGCAGGCTGCCATTTTTTCCTGGCCCTCAGGTCTTTTTGGTGCCCGTCCAGCCTGGGCGGCTGTGGCATGTCCACCCCTTTGGCAGGGCTGGGCGGAGAGTGACTTCTCTGTCCCAGGGTGCTCTGAGGCTGCCAGGTGCTCAGTCTGCAGAGGGGCACTGGGAGGTGGGAATGGCTGCTGCCAACCTCTCCGCCGTCAGAGGAAGTGTCTGGCTTTTCAGGGCCCTGCCTGTGTCCTCCACACCCCAAACTGGAGTCTGCCCTGGGGATAGCAGCAGCAAGGAAGACCCTGGCGGGCCTGCTGCACATGGCCCCAGACCACCCCAGGCCTCTGTGGCCTCTTCCTGTCTTAGTTTTCCCAAGGGCAGCCAGAGCCTGCTGTGTGCGTCCCCCAGATCGAGTAAGGGGAAGGGGTGCCACTCGCAGGGAGTGGGGTGTGGGCAGAGCTTTGGCACGTGTGTGCCCCTGTCCTCGCGGGAAGGAGCTGGGGGTGGGAAGGGGGGCAGGTGGGGGGCAGGCTGGGGGCCTGCAGATGTCCGAGGCGGGCCTGGTCCCCGACCCCTGCGCACAGGTCACGGCACACAGAGGAGGGTGAGCTTTCCTGCTCACGGCCTTCCAGAAGGCTTCCCCCATTGCCCTGCTGGTGCCCCTGGGTGGACACTCCAGCCCAGATCCCCGGTGTCTGTCCCCAGCCTCAGGAGCATGTTTCAGACGCCGTGGGCATGGTGGAGGCACTGGAAGGAGCCCTTTAGAACAGAACGGGGAGTAGCCATGCTTTTTCTGGCTGTGCAAACCCACCCAGAGGTCCCTGCCTCTCCCCCCTGGGACCCAGGGTGTGTGCCACAAGGGGAGGAGATGGCAGCCACGTCCATGCCTGCAGGTGCAGAACAGAGACTCTGGGGCTTTGGGAGCCCTTCTCATCAACACTCCTTTCCTGCAGTCCTTCTCGCCTTCTTGGGGGTTCTGGGGTCAGTGGACCTGGGTGTGGCTTTTGGTTCCACTACCCGCAAGCTGTACTACCTTGTCCCCTACAACCTCTCCGAGGCCTGCCTGCCTGGTCGGGAGGGTTAATGTGCTCCTGGCCCCAGGAGCCTGGCGCTGCGTGGACACAGAGCACGTTGTGTGGCGCGGCCTCCGCCGCTGCACCAAGCAGCCTTTCCAAGGGCCCTGAGGGCCGGCCCCTGCCAGCAGTGGGCCAGATGTGTGTTTTCGGGTGGTGTCGGGGGAGCTTCTCCGTGTGGGTGTCCTCGCGTGATGTGTGGGCTGCTGTGTTTTGATCGAAGGGAGCCAAACCGTGTTCCTGGCCCATCTCGCCACCACCCGAAGCAGAAAGTTAAATAAACGCAGCCAAGTATTATCACAGGATGCGAGGAAAATGAACTCGGTCCCCACGGGCGGCCCACATCTGGCAAGTGTTGGGCCTTGCAGGGCTGCAGGATGAGACAGATGTGGTTGGGGGTGGGAAGGGCTCCGTGTACCCCCTACCCAGGGATGCGCCTCCTTCCAAGGCTCCACGCCAGCCGCAGGCATCTCGCCTTCAGCTACACCCATTCCCAGCGCCGGCCCTTTCTGAGGCCTTGCCTTTCGGCCAGGCTTCCCCGGAGCCTTCCCGAGGCCCAGTGTTCCTGGCCAGCCTGGTGCTTGGCCCTGGAAGCACAGCTTGTGGCTGCGTCCCTGGGCCCTCGGGCGGGGGTGGGGGACGGGGAGGTCCGGCCACTGGGGAAGCAGCCTGACTCACGCGATGCTTTTCCATCCCTGTGCTCCAGGCCGGCGGATGAGCCCTGTGCTAGGGGAGCGCTCTCCTCTTGCTGGAGCGTGTAGTTGGCGTGCCCCCACCCGCCCGCCGTCCTCTGCCCAGCACTGCCCCTGGCGTGTGACTCTCAGCCCTCGTTGATCTCAAGTGGGCCGGGTGGGTTCCTGGAGTCCCCTACAGGACGAGTGACAATGCACGTTGCGTTGGGGGCAAGTGCGGAGGGCGCGCCTCCCTCTCCATTCATCTGTCTGTCAGAGGCGCCCGGCACGTCACATGCCCACGTTCCCCAAAATGGGACATTTCGCTGGAGGCCTGCGGTGATCTGGGTGGTTGATAGGTGAATGGTTCTTTTTCCTTCATACTTGTGTATTTACTCCTTCGTCTGTTAAGAACATGTTGCTTTCCATGGTCATTCTAATAGCTATTAGAAAAATGGTTACTAGCACATCAAATGTACGATTTCCTGAGTAGTGCTGCGTAGAGAGAAGCTGGAAGAAAAGGAATTTAAGCAAAAGACGGGAGTTTATGGAAAGAAAAGCATTCAGTGACTCTGAGTGCCGGGGGTGTGTGCTCGCGGCAGAAGTCTGGGGAATGCTGCCATCTGGGGCGGCCCCTGCCAGCGCTGTGGCCAGGACGGCGGAGAGGCCCAGTCCCTGTGCGGGAGCGTGTGCTCAGGTAGGCCCCTGCGGAGCCCCCCTCGATGGTTGTCTTGGGCATGGCAGGCAGGTCTGGGTTCGGGAAGGCATGCTTTCCTGGGACCGGCTGCCAGGTGGAGATGCTGGGCCCCCGAAGGCCCTGCCCACGTGCATGCCACCCGTGGCGGGAGGGCGATGGGGCCGAGCTGGGGGACACATCTGTGCCTGTGAAACGTCCCCCTCCCGGATCAGACTTATCAAACGGACCAGCTCCCTAAGCCATAAAGTCTTACGGTCGCCCCTACCCCTGGGACGTCACGTGGAACGACAGAATGTTTGGAAATGGTCATCAGGCGTCATTCTTGGGGAAGGCCCGGGGCTTTTCATGTGAAGGAGGTTGGGCACGGTGTGCGCACAGTTGACGCTGCGCTCTGCGGTACACTTCCACATGGCTGAGGTGGTACACTTTATACCACGTTGTGTGTTTTTACCGCAGAAAGAAGTCTGAGGGGAAGAGCAATATGTAAAAAGAAAAAACAGAAGAGGAAGAGTTGGAGGGTCGATCTGTGTGTCCAAAACCAGAAGAACCCACACACACTAGAACACACACACACACACACACACACACACTAGTGCACACACAAATCAGTTTTCAATAAGAGACTCAGTTTCCTCTGCTCGTGTTTAAAATAAACCACATGTGTAACAAGGAGCTGACATGTATTTACAGTATGTTAGCACAGAGGGTAAGTTGTTAAGGGGTCGTAAAAAATATTAGTTTCTACTTTATGGTGCTTTTCTTCAAACGAAAGTGGAAAAAAGGAAAGAGTGGGCTGCCGGTCTCGCCCCCCTCTTCCTTTCCACCTGAAACAGCAAACAGATCTGTGGACGCTCGGTCCCCCACCTAGCGAGGGGCCGGGCCCCGGGCTGGTGTGCCCACCCTCAGGATGCCAAGGCACACGGGGCCACATCCATCCAGCCCTTTGCTGTGGGCGGGGCCCCTCCCTGCAGGGCCGGGGTGCCCTGTGCCGCGCAACTTTGCATCGGTGCTGGGCAGCTGGCGGGCGAGAACCGGCGCTGCCACTGAAACAGGACACAGAAGCCAGACCCCGTCGTAAATCCACGCGTATGTGCTGCACGTTGCTGGTTAATGAGACCGTGCAGGAGTGACTGTATGAAACGAAATTATGTATGGACGACGGATTAACCCAAGGAGAGCCCGGGAGGCCGGCAGCCCCGCTGCCAGGGCCCAGGCCGGCGGCTCCCCAGAAAGGGCGTTTTCGGAAAACACCCCAGGCCTGAATGGATTTGCCGGGGCGCGGAAACGGCAGTCCCATTTGGTGTTGCCCCTCTGTGCTGGCACTGCTGGTGGCATTTCGCTTTGTCCTCACAATGAACAGGGATTTTACCACCCCCATTCCACTGACGTGGACATAGACAGTTGGCGAGTCACTGCCTAGGGTGACCCAGGCAAGCGGTGGCATTGGAGATGGACTCAGGCTGGGGCTCCCAGGACTGACCTCTGCAGACTGATCCCAGGAGAGCTCGGAAAAGAGGAATCATTTCAACCCCCACCTTCCCGACGGGCTTCTGCTTTTCTGCAAAGGTGCGGGCGGCCTGGGAAGCTCAGCCGGGCAACCCCTGTTCGTCCCGCACCGGCCGAGAGGGGCAGGTTGCTGGCGTGTTAGTGCGTGAGCTTTGCAGCCATGTTGACCTGGCTTCAAATCTGGGCGCTACCTCCTGTTGCTTGTATAATGTGGCCCCTTTTACAAAACTCATTTAGGTCCTGATTTCCCCATTTGTACGATGAGTACCTACCTTTGTAGGTAGGGTGGGAGGGTTCAGGTAGGGGAGGTAGTGGGAGGGTTCAGCGTAAACGTGCTAACACGTGTGAAGAGTACTGCTCGGTGTGTGCTCCCTCACGTGACGTGATTGTTGTTTTTGGTGTCTCTGATGTAGGCAGTCTGGTGCCAGGTGAACTGGGCGGTGAGAGAAGGAGAGGCTTTCCCTACGGGGAATGGGAGTACAGTTCAGGTCGACATGCTGTGCAGTGGGATCCTGGTTTCCATCTGCCAGGCACCTGGCTATTGGGCTCTGAACCATGCACTTCATACACAGCGACTCATTTGGTCTTCAGAGCTACCTTGCAGGGTTGCTATGTACAGAGAGGTTACCTAATTTGCACAGGCTACACAGCACATGATGGTGGGTTAGGATTTGATCCTAAGGCATCAACTACACCCTCCTGCAGATGAGGGCTAACTTTAGCCTACAGTTGGGGGGCTCAGGGAGAACTTCTTGGAGGAGGGGAGCTTGAGCTCTGGGCAGTGTGTCTGGCCAGGGAAGTAGGTGGCCCCGTAAGCTGGTGGTCAGGCTGACCTTGGAGCTTCAACCAGAAACTGGAAGCCCTGGGCCTGTGTCCGCATTTCCCGTAGGCAGAATCTGAGGCGGTGCTAGGATGGGTTGGGTGGGCTACTTCAGACTTCCTCTAGTATCTATTTTTTTGCTAGGCTAAATTTGATTTGATTAGGTTTTTCTGAACCTCATCTTTGAGCAGGAAGATTTTTGCTTGCATTAAAAAGAGACTCAAAGACTTTTAAGATTTTTGCCCATAATCGTCATTCTTCCTAAAATGGGATTTGCATGTTAGAGTAAAAGGGTGTCAGAATTTTATCTGTGGTTAAAGTAGAAACTCGTCCTAGCTCCGGACTGGTTTCCCTACCCCCGAGCCTCGTCCAGGGCTCTGACTGGACAGAAGGGTCCCACCTCTGACTCTGGGCTGCGGTTGTGAGTGGCGTGGTCCCTGTTGTCCGGGGGCCTGCCCCGCCCCTTTTTATGTCTACACTCTGAGTCCATACCATCTCTACTTGTTTCTGTCTTGTTCTGAGTTTGGGATTCATTTAGCATCCTCTGTCATATGGTAGTGCATTCATTCATTCATTCATTCACTCGGCTCCTGTTGCCAGCCCTTGAGGAGCACAACAGTGGATGACACTTGCCAGTGACTAGTGATTGGAGGTCAAAGCCAAACTTCCCTTTCTCGTCTCTCTCACCGCACCTGGCTCGTTAGGCAACCTGGAGGTGCTCAGTGCTTATCCAAGGAGGGAATGGCCCAGTGACTATTGGTAGTATGTCCCAAAAGTCTAAAAATGGGCACACTCTTTTTTTTTCTTTGAGACAGAGTCTCACTCTGTCAGCAGGGCCAGAGTGCAGTGGTGTGATCATAGCTCACTGCATCCTCAAACTCCTGGGTTCAAGTCAGCCTCCCACCTCAGCCTCCTGAGCAGCTGGGACGGCAAGTGCGTGCCACTGTGCCCAGGTAATTTTTAAAAACGTTTTTGTAGAGACAGGCTTTTGCTGTGTTGCCCAGGCTATTCTGGAGCTCCTGGCCTTAAGTGATGCTTCTGCCTTGGCCTCCCAAATGCTGAGATTGCAGGCGCGAGCCACTGTGCCTGGCCCACACATTCTTTGTCCTAGTAATCCTGCTTCTGGGAACTAAATCCTAAGAAGATCATTGACCAGGTTTGTGGCCATGTGTGATGTGTGTGCATATGCGTTGCGGTGTGGATTCTCCTACAGTAGAGAACAGCTGGGAGAAGCTGAGGTGTTGAGCAACAGGGGGTAGGTTATTTGGACGCTCCTATGATGGGACTCGGGCCATCGTTAGTAGTGACAGTAGTGGCCTCTGTTTGGATGTATTGCTGAGTTTCAAAAGCAGGTTACAGAGCTGATTTTGTATCCTCACAGCCTTTTTGAAAGACGTAACAATGTATTTATACATGGGGAAAATTGTGCTTTTATTATCTTAATTTTAACTCACATGTATTTCCTAGTAGATTTCTACCTGTACCTGGGTTACTCACATCAGAAACTTTTATAAAAAGATGTATATTCTAGGAAGCAATAGGAAATTAAGTCTGGGTGAATTCTCTGTTTCTGACATGCTGGGGACAGGGGGGCAAAGCCTGGGCAGGGCAGGCGGCTCCCCGTGGCTTCCTGGGCTGGTTCCGGCTTCCCCTCTGCAGCCCGATGTCCCTCCTCCCCTGCCCCTCCTGTGCACTGTCCCTTTGCCCCGTGGCGTGCTCATGGCGTGCTCGTGGCGCGTGTCTCTTCCCAGCTGCACGTGCAGCAGGGTCCTGTTCGGTAGCTTGATGTTTGCCGTGGTGGGGCATTTACACCAGAGAAAGTGGCAAACGAGCCTTTTCCCCTCGAGAGCCACCTGCTAAACATTCACCAGCGCACCACCGTCGCACGTGGTTTCCCAGGTGCCCCCAGGAGCCTGTGGGCTTGGGGAGACCCAAGAGATGAGCTCTCCTCTATGCATAGAGGTGTGTGTGTGTGTGTGTGTGTGTGTGTGTGTGTGTGTGTGTGTGTTGTGCCCAGGTGCTTGAAGGGAAGGAGAGTTCCGTGGACAAGGACAGAAAAGCGCAGTGGATTTTTAACCCACTTTGTTGAGCCTTTCGAAGCTGCGCCTGTGCCTAACGAGGCAGTGGGCAGCGTCCGGGTGGGTGGAGGAGAGGCAGCTGGCACAGGGAGGGGCCGAGGGGAGCTCCTGTGACATTGGATCGCGGGGGCGGGGGCGGGGGAGCGTGGAGAGTGAGTGAGTCAGTTCAGTCTTGGGTTGACTGGTGCGACCCAGTCTGGAACCGGAGCTGCTTCTTGTTGGAGGCAGAAGTGAAACGAAGGCGTAAGGAATTCCAGTCCTGGCTGCCCCCCTTCCTAGCTCCATGCCCTGGGACGAATTGCTTAGTCTTAGTTTTCTCATCTGTAAAATGGGGTTAATAAATGCATTTATCTCCTGCAGCTGTTTAGGCCAGTGGTTCTCAAGCGCCAGCATGCTAGAATCACCTGGAGTCTTGTAAAAATACAGACTTCTGGGTCGCAGCCCCAGATGCTCTCGTTTCATATGTCCAGTAAGGGGCTTGAGAGTCTGCCTCCTAACAGGCTCCCAGGGGTGCTGCTATTGCCGGTCTGGGGACTACATCTGAGAAGCACGACTTTGGGCAACTAAATGCATTTGAACTGCTTGCCACAGTGCTTGGCGCAGAGTGAGGACTCAGTGACACTTGGCTGCTTATTCAGGGGTGGGGTGCATCGTCTGTGAGGATGCCAGGGCCGTCTGCCTTTGTCACTGCATCTGGCCCCTGGGTGAGCCATTTCTCTTCTCTGGGACTCTGTTTCCCCTTCTGTGAAATGGGTCAGTAAAGCCCTGACTTTCAGGCAGCAGCTGAGGAAACATCTGTAAAAGCCTCTGATGGCAGACGATTCGGTGCAGGGTGGCAGGGAAGGACGCGCGGGACCCTGGCCGTGCTGGCGCCTGTCTCCTCACCCACTTGGGACTGGCCCAGAGGGGCAGGCTGTGGCAGTGCGTGCTCTCATGGTCCCCTGGGGCAGCCGGCTTACCCAGCCTGGCCCCTCTTCTGACAGAGCTGCGAGGGACTCTTTCAACAAGAGAAGAAAAAGATGTTGTTTTAATTCGCTTGGGTGCCGAGGCCTGGCGATGTTGTCTTCGCTTCTGCTCAGTTCCTGGTTCTGTTTTCCAGTAACGGTGACACAGCAGGTGGCTCTGTGATGCGATGTGTCACCGTGGTGCTCGGTTTCCTTTTCCCTGCCCCACCGCTGGGCCGGGCCGGGGCAGCCCGCGGGTGGGGGGCTGGGTGTTCACAGCTCACCTCCTTCCTTCTTTTCCCTCGTTGGCCTTCGAGCCGAAGCCGTGCTCGGAAACACCCGCACTGGCGTGGCAGACGCGGCTGGCTTCTGGACAAGTGCTGGGGCTCCCCGGGGCTCCGCGGGGCTCCGCTTCCTCATCGGAGAAGTTCGGATTTTAAGGGCTCCCTCAGAGCGGGGCTGGGCGCCCAGCACCGTGCCGGCTGCCACCTGGGCTCAGTGAAGGTTGCCTTGCCCGCTCGCGTTGGACACGTCCCCACGTCTGTGTGTAGGGTGTGTTGTGCCCAGGTGCCTGAAGGGGAAGTTCCGTGGACCAGGACAGAGAAGCCCAAAGATTTTAACCCACTTTATTGAGCCTTTTGAAGCTGCGCCTGTGCCTAGGGGGTGAAGTACCTGACCGATCGGTAGTGTCTGCGGTGGGCGCAGGACAGGCAGCTGGGGCAGGCGTAGCACATGCGCTCTCTCCTGGGTCCAGGGAAAACCCTTTGCCTAGGACTTAAAGAAAACTGCAAGTGTTTCACATTCGTTGCCCTGTCTTCCACATCGTCGTCATCGTCATCATCACCATTTTTATTAGGGGCGGTGGAGGGGAGAGGCATCGGATTTCTGCAGAGTTGCCCAAGGTACAGCTTTCGCTGGGATTGCAGCTTCTGTTCTTCTGCAGATATGTCCTGGCCCCTCTCTTCCGGGGCGTGTCTAGGGGGTGTGGGGTGGTGGTGTGGGATGGGGGCGGGGGCGATTAGCCGGCACCGAAGCTGAGCATCTTGGCTGGGGTCTGCGGTAGCTCTGTGTTCAGGGACCCCATCCCCGCGCCGTGGCGGGGACAGGAAGGCAGTGATGTCGGAGGCTCTGTGGCTCCAGGTGGGCCTTCCTGTGGGTGGGTGAATCTTAGTGGGAACCTCGATCTCACTCCTCAAAACTCAGCCCTCCTATCTTCCAGGCGGAGTGGAACCTCAGCAGCCGGCCAGCAACCTAGGGGGAGAAGGGGAGCTTGAATATCCCGGTAACGTGAGCTAACGTGGATTGCGTGTTCTCCTGGAGCCAGTGCTTCAGGGATACCATCGCTTCTCGTCCTCTCGACGCGCCTGCGGGGCTCGTACTGCTGTCATCCCTCTGTACCCTTGGGGACAGAGACCCAAGATCAGAAGGGATAGAGCGTCTTGCCTGAGATCTGATGGCCTGCAGGTGGCACAGGGCGGGTGGTCCTGGGCAGCCCTGTGCCAGGGCCCACTCCCTGAACCCCTACATGGCATAGCTTCTTTCCACATTCCCTCCTGTGCCTCATCTGCGCAGCCAGACCAGTGCTGTCGGGTGACTTCTGGAAGGGTCACTTTTCCCGTAAGGGTGGGACCAACTTCCTCTTTGGGATTCTTGGACTCTTACCGGATGTCTTTCTGTCCTCCCTTCTTTGTACATAGAGAGGCGAGGAGAGGAAAGGGAGACGGCAGCTGAACAAGATTGCGGGGGATTCGCCAGGGGAACAGCTTATGAAAAATCTCCACTGGTGTCAAATCTTCCCTAGGTGCTAGTGCTAAAGCCAGCGTTTGAGGGGCAGGTCACGCATTGCCAAAATTGCCTGTAAAAATCTGTTACGAAATCGCGGACTTGGAGACCCACTTACCATCTCTTGACGAGTCTATCCGATAGTTTTTCCTCCAGCATTGGAATATACTGCTTTTAAAAAAATTTCATTCCATTTATTTGTTCATTTGAAGTGCTAGAGCAGGAAGAAGCAGACTTCTGGTTAGGAATCAAGTTGTCTAAAAAGTATGTTTTTTACATGCCAGCCCCAGCCGTGCCATAGCAAGGTGCCCGTGTGTGTGTTGAGGGGGTGTGTGGACCGAAGGGTCCTGTCCCTCCTCTCGTCCTGACTTCAGGGTGTGTGCTTGTTGGGACGATGGCAGGCCGTCTTAAAACCTGTGCTAAGTTGTTAGTTCCCTTTTCAGCAAGGGGTCAGGGCAAATCATGGGAGGTAAATAAAGGTGACTGTGATGTGACCCTGTCGTGGTGTCATGGCTTCTCCGAGGGTCTGAGCTTGGCGCTGAGGGGGCTGGCGTGGGGCATTGGGTGGTTGTAACTTTAGCTGCAGAGAGTCTTTGCTTTTCCATGCAAATAACTGCCCCCAACCCTACCCGCTGCCCAGAACCCATCCCCACCTGAGAGGAGCCTGGAAAATGTGGGCTGGGTGGGTTTATCTGCACTTGACCTCGATCGTGTTGCCCAGAAGCATGATTTCAGAGCTGGTCATGGGCTGTAGCAAAAGGTTGACCATGACTTTGTGTAAAGAAGTAGGCACCCCTTCCTCTGGGCATTCACGGCCCTGGACCAGGATGCCATGCATGGTGGGCAGAGTATGGATTAAATATTAGCTTCCTCTCACCACCTTTGCCTGGCCCTTTGTGCAGTGCCCAACCTACACAACTATACATGATGGGCCTCCCTGCTTTGTCTATTTTTTTTTTTTTTATTCTGCGAGGTTGCTTAGTAATAAGTCAGGAGCAGTGACACTGTTTCATGCTTGACAATGAGGTTCTGTGCTCTCCATGCCTCCTTTACCTGCCTTGGCCTTGGGCTGGTGTAGGTGAGAGGGTTTCCCTGAGGATGAGCTGAGGAGAGGCGGTCACGTGCCCCTTGCCTGGCTCACCACCTCAGCTGGGACAAGGATGTCCCTAGGGGACCTCTGCCAGGCCGAGGTGGGTCCAACTCTCCTGTATGGGTGGGATAATTCAGGGCCAGCAAGCATGGGGAGGTTCCCTGGGACCCCAGGAACACCAGCTGGGGTGGGGACAACTGGGAAAACTCCCAAGACAAGAGCTGTTGGTCTCGTGGTTCTTAAACCTTTCCTTTTTGCAGGGGGAGTGGTGGTTCTAGGTCTCTTGATGAAGTCTACAGATCCTTTTCCCAGAAAAATGCCATGTGCACGCATGGCCAGAAGCTTACATCCAGGGCCTTTGTGGGTCCCCGAAGCCAGCCTGGTGTGGGTTTTGCACTTCAGAGGGGGGCGTTCTGGGTCCTGCCCTGGCCATGCTGGAAGCCTCCTCTGACCCTTGGACCACTTGGCTCTCTCCTTCACCTCCTGACACTGTCTGCCTTAGAACTGGTCCCCTGAGCTTTTCCGCCTCTGACCCGCACCTCTGCCAACCCAGGTCCTGCCTGACTGTGACGGCCCGCGGCAGGGCCCTGTCTCTGCCCAGATTCAACTGCTGTGTTCCAGGCCTTGTTGCCAGCCCCCACCTCAGGCCCTCACCTTCCCTTTCTGTTCCCTCCCCAGACCTGTCTCCTCTGCCTGTATGAGTTGTTGGGGAGCCCCTGGGTGGAGGCTCTCCCCGTGGCACTGGGGAGGTGGTGTACACAGGGGCCTACCTCGTGCCACTTGCTCTGTGCCACTGGGTGCCTGAAGCCCAGGGGCCCAGCGCATAGGACTTTGGGTCTTCCTGAGATCTTGGTGGTGGCAAGGCCTGTCCTGGCACACAGAGCGCAAGCTACGTGCACTTCCGGAGTAGGAGAGCTGTGGCTATTTGCGCACCTGCTGCGGACTGGAGGAGGCAGTGTTCCGGAGGGCTCACGTACTCACGTGGGTCAACCAGCCATCCACAGCCAGCGATTCCCAGAGCTGGGAGGAAACATGGAGTTCTGACCTGCCTGAAGCCCTGGCAGAGCCTCAGAATCCTTCTTAACACACCCCAGGAACCCTGGTTAATAGTCAGAGCTGGTTCTTGAACTGCTGCCTGCAGGCAGATGCCCTCTGAGGGCCCTCAGCCTCTTTTGGCCCCTTCCTTTCCATTGTTGAGGAGTCTGGTCCACACATGGTCCTGGAAGCCCCTCACATCTTTGGAAATGATCAGCCACTCCCGTTCTCTTAACAGGACGTGTTCAGGTGCTCCCTTGAAGGGCTTCCTTCAGCAGCCTTTGTCCAGGGGCTGCATTTGCGCATTGCTCACAGGGAAGTATTTCAGGATAGCCGAAAGATTCAGGGTCGAGCCCTTGGCCACCTCTCTCCCAGGGCCACCTTGTTGCGGTCACACTCAGCCCTGGAAAGGGTCCCGTCCTCGATGTGCTGTTGAAGGTTCCCGTCGTGTGGGCGGGAGCCACTGCCTGCTGCTCTCTGTAACCTATTGTGTGGCCAGCGTCTTCTATGTCGCTTCCTGTCCTGTCAGTCATCTTGGGCTGGCCGTGGGCATTTTACGTTCTTGTTCTCAAAGGGACGCCCTTATTGTTTCAGCTTTTGTCCCTAAACTAGCTCCCTGCTGGGGCCAGGCAGTAGACTTCAGGTGCCCTCTGTCCAAATGTACGTATGAGTGTCTGCACGCTCGTGTGTGCACGAGAGCTTGAGCGACACAGAAAGGCTCTGGAGTGGCCCCAGGTCACATTGCCAGGCAGCAGCTGCTCCTGCCTGCGCCCCCCGCCCCGGCCTACCTGCTCTGGGTTCCGAGACCTGACCTTGCGTCTCGGCTCCCTGCTCAGTGCTCGTGGCCTGCACACCCGTTATTCCCCTGACCTGTTCGTTCGGCTTTTACCCGCCTCCCTCCCTGGGGCACGGCCGCGCCTGTCTTGTTCGCTGCTGCATCCCAGCGCCTAGCTCGGGGCGAACACACTGCTGGGCATCCACAGCCGTTTAGTGAATAAGCAAACGGGACCCAGGCTGACACTCCAGAGGGCCTGCCAGGGGCTGAGCTTTGTTCTGAACCAGGCAGTGGGTGACACAGCCACAGACACACACCTGTGCCCTCCACACCACTGCTGCCCGCGCCCCATCTCCCTAGAGTCATGCCAACTCCTGGAGCAGCAGGTGACACTCCAGTCTGGCTCCCTCGTGGTGCCCACGTCTGCCCAGGCCTTGGGCATAAGGCCCTTGCGTCTGGGTCGGAGGGTGTTCTGCAGGGGAAGGGCCTGGGCTGGAGCTCTGTTGGTGTCCTGGTGAGTCCTCGCCATGTGCGTTCACACCCACCCTGTGTGCCGCCGAGTGTGCACACACTTCCCCTGTGCACCCTCCTGTGTGTACACTCTGTGTGCCCTCTGGTGTGGCACACTCACCTCGGTCATCTCTGTGTGCACACAGTGTCCCTGTGCACCCTCCTGTGTGTACACTCTGTGTGCCCTCTGGTGTGGCACACTCACCTCAGTCATCTCTGTGTGCACACAGTGTCCCTGTGCACCCTCCTGTGTGTACACTCTGCGCCCTCTGGTGTGGCACACTCACCTCGGGCATCTCCGTGTGCACACACTCACCCGGGCACCCACCCTGTGCGCACACACTGTCCCTGTGCACCCTCCTGTGTGTACACTCTGCACCCTCTGGTGTGGCACACTCACCTCGGGCATCTCTGTGCACACACACTCACCCGGGCACCCACCCTGTGCGCTCACACTGTCCCTGTGCGTACACCTGCCTTACAGAGCCCGTGATCGCAGGAGTGGCTGTCCCTGTGTTCCCCTTCAGACTGGGCAGGGTGGGGGTGTGTATCGCGGTCTCAGCCTTGCCAGGTATCTTATACATTAAAAAGTTAGAGGTGGAGTCTGAGGAAGTCTCCAGAAAGCACCCAGCCCCCCGGCCGGCTGGGCAGCCCCTTTGGTGTGGTGTCTACACTGGCCCCTGTGCTGATTGGCTTTTCTCTGAGCCCCTCAGTCCTCAGTGCACGACGTGGCTGTGCCGCAGAATTCCATCTTAGGCACGTCAGGGCTCACAGGGCCACCCCGGCCCTGGTTCCAGCTGCAGGTGGGACCTTCCTCTGTGCCCGCTGCCCCTGCCAGTTAGGCCATTGCCGAAGGCCCAGTCTGGACGGAAGGTCCACCTGGGGAGAGGAAAATCTCCTCACTCTTGGTGCAGGGTGGCACAGGGCTGGGCGGCGGTGCTGGGGGTTCGTGCATTACTATTTCTCACCAAGAATGTGTAAAGGATGGTGTGCTGATACCTTCAAAAAACAAAATGTGAGGAGGCTGGGCGTGGTGGCTCACACCTGTGATTCTAGCACTTTGGGAGGCCAAGGTGGGAGGATTGCTTGAGGCCAGGAGTTCGAGACCAGCCTGAGTGAGACCCCACTGGGTATGGTGGCACATGTGAGACCTTGTCTCTAAGAAAACAAAAACACCAAAAAACAGAATGTGGGCCAGAGGGCAGCATGTGAGTGGGGTGGTGCCCACAGCTGTAGGGAAATTCATTCATGACCAAGTCATGGGCCCCTCGCCATGCTGGGAGGTGGCTTCAGGGCCTCCAGTGTGTGATGCAGCCGCTTGCCTGGGAGGCACCTGGGGAGTCTGTGGTCATGTCTGCCACTCTGGGCTCCCCAGATGGCCAGCACTGGGCCACTCGCAGCCATCGCCCACCCCTGCAGGCCTGTCTGGAGGTCTTGGACCCAGATCAGAGCCTTGACTCTCCCCAAAGGGCTCACAGCAATGGATGTTTTCATATTCTCGTTCCCACTGTGGCTGAGGCCACGTCTTCGCAAGGCAATGACTTGGCATCTGGGGGACATCCTCAAGTTCATTGACTTGGGAGGTCACACTTTTTAACAGCCTTTGGTGGGCCCAGGGGTGAGGACTGTTTGTCCTGATACCCGGGGGATACACAGGACAAAGGAGAGCCGGGGTCATGTCAATATCCTGACGACCTGTGGGTGGCGAGGTTTATGGGTCCACTCAGACCTTGTTGAAGGTGTCTGACGAAATGGCAGCATGGTAGCCTTGCACACTAGCAGTCTCTTAATAGAGGCGCCATGCGTTTGTGTGTGTTTGTGTGTGTACGTGCGTGTGTGTGAGTAAAAGATGGAACAGGAGGGAAACCGATTTTTAGGTGTGGCGATGGATGCTGTTAACAATGCCCTTTCGTGCATGGCTTGCTTCCCGTGGCTTCGAGCATTGGCCGCCCATGTTTTGGAGGCTGTCTGGTTGGAATCATTGTAGTGAATAACATCAATTTTGTCTGACATGAGGTCTTGATTCGTATTTACAAAGCTGCATATTTGAAAACCCACCCCAGCTGTAACCAGCTAAGTAAAACAATAGCTTCAGTCCCAGCTTACTCATCTCTGCAGTTCATTGTCTTGATTCCGAGTTTAACTCTCAGGCTGCAAACTTGGAAAAGACAGAACACTCCGATCGCATTCCTTGGACTGCTGTTCATTGACGTGGACGTTCGCTCTCGCGGGTGCTACATCTGAGGATTGTGAGAAACGTGTTTGCGAGGCTCTGGTGGGGGCTGAGACCATGGGTGGACAGCCAAGGGGGGCAGACTCAGCACCCAACTCTTCCAGACATGGCACCAAACCCACCCGAGTGCTTGGGCCAGTGTTCCAGCAGATGACGGCCCTGGCATGTGGGGGGCAGTCACCCTGTGTGGGCACATCGCACCGCGCATGCGGGTGTCATCCAGCTTAATCCTCCCAACAGCCCTATGGCTTGGGTACCATTATATTTTCCATTTTTGAGATGGGAAAACAGAAATCCAGAGGTTAGCTTATTTGCTCAAGGTTATACAGCTAGTAAGAGGCAGAGCTGAGATTTGAGCCAGGCCCTGCCCAGTGCTAGAACCCGGCTTCTGACCCCAAGCCAGCCCGCTTGCTCCTGTCACCTGCTGGCTGCCCACCTTGCGTGTACCTGCCTTCCGTGCGGGGGGCCAGGGCGTTGCTCTCCTGCCCTGAGTTGCCAGGATTCTGGACAGCGTCCTTGGTGCCCCAGCGTACCGTGGTTGCAGAAATAACCTTTGTGGATCCTGGGCTCAAGCCCAAACTCTGTGTGGCTCTTACTAGCAGTAAGACCTCAGGCACGTCCCTGCACCTCTCTGAGAGTCCGTTGAGGAGGACTAAGCCCAGCGATGGCAGAATAGCACGCAGCACCGTGCCTTGCTCACGGTGTGCACCCGTGTAGCGCCAGCAAGAACGTCGGCAGTGCAGAGAACTGGGTGGTACGTGGTAGCTTCAGCCTGCACGTGTGTAGAGCTAGAAAGCCCGTTAAATCTGAAAAATACTGTGTATGCACATTTTTGGCTTAAACAAAGTTCCATTTACAAAGTCCATAACCCAGCTTTAATATTATTACATGCCCCAGACTGGGATTAATTCCAGGACAAGAGCGTTATTATGCTGTATAGGGTTTCTCCCATGTTCTCCTAGCGTGGCCTCCCCCAGCCTGGGCTCACGTGCTGGGGTGTGCTGTGGTGGCGACACCCGTCCCTACCCAGCCTTCTGTGGGGTCTGGGGTGGAGTGGGGGAGGAGAGTTGCCTTCTCAGATTGCCGGCCCGTGAGTTGCCGTGCTCAAACCTGTGCCCTTGGGAGAGGTGGCCTCGCGTGTCCCGTGGGCTGCCTGTGGGCTGGGTCTCAGCGTGGGGACTGGTGCCTGCTCTGTGCCAGCCCCTGAGAGCAGCCTTCTTCATTTCTTGGGGTAGCGCTGTGACTGGTTGGTGGTGTCTGCCCGGGGCGCAGGGCTGGGGAAGCCGTAACTGACCCAGCACCTACTCGCTATCCACGTTTTATTCTGATCACTTTACATCTCTGGGAAAGCAACAGAGGCCTCTTTGTGGGTCTTCCCTCCGCCCCCCTGATTGTGGGTATTATAATAAGGACCCCACCAGTGTCCCTTCTTCCTTGTCCTGGGCCCCACCTGGTGACCTGTTCGCACAGCCTCAAACTCACAGGCCCATCTCTGTTCTCTGTTTCAGTTGAAGAGGGGGAGGCCTCGGACTTCTCGCTGGCCTGGGATTCCTCCGTGACGGCAGCAGGTAAACGCCCAGGGGCCGGCGGGAGAGGAGCTGGGGGTGCAGGGGGCTGGCCCAGGAACTCGCAAAGCCACCCAGCTGGTTGTGGAAATGATGTTCTTCATGTCGCCTTCCTGTCTCCAGGCCAGACTACCCCGTGCAACATGATTTTTATATCAGTTCCATATGGTCGATAAAATCCATTACACACGGAGACTAATATTCCCCGACTCTCCCGAGGGCCACGTTTCCTTCTCGTGGGCACGGTTCAGGTGGGCGGTGACCTCCCCCACTGCACGGGCCTGGAAGCTCCCTGCTATGGGCATCCCTGCCCATTCGTTCCAATCTAATTGCATAAAAGCCACTTTAATAGGACTTTTAAACTCCAATCTAAATCAGAATTCCTACATTTCCCTTCCTGGAAGGGGCTGCTTTGCACTCTCAGGGCCGGCAGACCGAGCTCTGCCTCCAGAGGGAGGCGGTGGAGAAGCTCAAACTTGGGGGGCGCGTGGCCATGGCGGGGTGATGGGGTGACGTGGCAATCGGGAGACGGGTTTCCACACATGCGCTTTCTCTTCTCTGCACCGCGGTTTCCCAGCTGTAAAAAGGGCTGGATGAAGGAGGTTTTCCTAACTGTGAAGTTTTGTACCTGGGAGCCTGAGACTGGAACTGGCGTCGGGGTCTTGGAAGCTCCTGCACGGGGGCTGGGCTCCCCCTGTGCCCTGTATCCTGCCAGGGCCTCTCTTGGCGGTGGGGCCCAGGGCCCTGGTCCTGCGGGTGCTGGGCTCTCCTTCCCCGTCGCCTCCCCGCCTTGTGCCAGGCCTGTCCTGGTCCTGAGCAGCTGGTTCTGGGCCCGTGGGAGCTGGGGCCTGCTCAGACTCGTGGGATCTTAAGGCCTGGGGAGACCTACGAGTGAGTCATTTCGTCCCATCTTCTCCTCTTTTAGATGTGGAAACTGAGGCAGCAACAAAGATTTGCTCTGGGTCACTATTTCTAAAAGTGTGGTTTTAGACATCAAGTGTAAGAACATTTAGTATTTTAGTGGTTGCCCGTCTAATTTGTGGTATTATACACACTTGTGACTTATGACGGTGCTAAATCCAAGTGAAAAATTTAAGTGAGCTGGCAAAGTTTTGACTAATAGTACATAATATTTAAATTCAGCAAAAACATGCAGATGGTTTACGAGGGACCAGCGTTTGGGAAATGCTGGTGTCGATTGGACAGAAGGGAGGTGGGGAGTCAGCGCGAACCCACGCCCCTGCACTCCCGGTCCAGTGCCCTTTCCGGAGGGTCCGCATGCTGCTTGGAGAGTCCACAGGGTCCTGACCGGGTCCCAGTTGACCCAGGCTTGGGCACTGATGTGTCCGAGGGTGCCCTGGCCTTTGGTGGTGGGCCGCCTCCACCGGAAGGGGCCTCGTCTGAAGCCAAAGTGGCGAGTGGTGCTCCAGTTCTAGGGGAGGCAATCTGGGCCTCGGACAGGCCTTGGGGCCACTTGTTAGGATAGGAGGCTGCGGGCCGGGCCGCGTAGCCACGTCCTGCCTCCTGCTGTGTGGGGAGTGCACCCGGCACGCTCGAGCGTGACACAGTGTCCGTGTCTGAGAGAGCGAGGCCTCCTGACACCTGTGGGGGTGCGTGTGCTCAGGCCTGCGCCACCCACTGAAGGATCCCCGCTGTGCCTGGAACCCCTGAACCAGGAAAGCGCTCGACCCGGGGTTGCCCACAGAAGATCCTCCCTCCCAGCTGCCTCCCCAGTGGGGAGGTGATATGGACAGATGGGGACAGCGCTGGGGTGCAACGGGGCTCTGGCGGTGCCTGTGGAGGCCAGAGAACCCTGGGCTGGGGCGTCGGGCACCCAGGCTGCCCGCCTAAGGCAGTGAGGTGTGTCCTGGTCTGCAGAAGGCAGGAGTGATGTCGGTGCTGGAGCCCCGCGCTCTTCAGTTCTGGGATTCGTAGCTGGACGAACCCGAACCCTAACCCTAACCCTACCCCTTCAGGCCTCTCTGGGGTGCCCGGGAGTAGCGGAAGCTGTGGGATCTGCCGGTTTCCAGCCAAGAGCTGAGCATGCCCCGCACGCGTGTGCAGGAAGAGGTGCACTCCCTGTGAGTTCCCTCCTGCCCGGGGACTCCGCGCCGTGGCTCTCCACGGTGCCAGTCAGCTTTGGATTATCTGCTCAGCACCGGAGAAAGGCAGGGCAGAGCATCCCGGGCAGGGGATAAGCCACAGCCAGCTCATGAATTGTTTTGTTTTCTTTGGCCCATTTCTGTTAATTTTTTTTATAATGCATGCATGTGATGAATTCTCCTTCGCAGTTCTGCTGGACTTGGGCTATTAAAGTCAGCCTGTATTCCCTGTGCCTGGGGCTCATGACATGGCTCAAATCTTGGGTGGCAGGGTAAGTCAGTGTGGGAGGCAGCCCTGGACCTGGGTGATGTCACATTTATTGAGCACTTCCTTAGTGTGTGCCAGGCACGGAGAGAACACTTTACCCACGGTGTTCACTGAGCCGTCGTGACAGCTCTGTGAGGTGGGTGCCGTTCCCAGCAGCATTGCCGTCGTTTCTCCGCGGGCTGGTTCAGGGGTGGCCATCTGGTGGAGGACAGGGCCAGAGGCCTGGTGAAAGCTGCTTTTGTCTAATACTTTTCATTCAACTGAGAAAATGTCATTGGCCACATCAGAGAATGGGGGCAGGTGCCAGGGAGGATTATGGTGGAGCAAAACCTCCCGGAGCCACCCTTGGCGCTGCTACTGAGACTCGCCATCCTCATTTGGCAGACGAGGGAAGGAGGCTTGGAGCGGTTCCGTAGTGTGTCCGAGGTCCTAGCCAATGAGCTGTGGGGCAGACTTGAACCCAGGTCCTCACGAAGCCAGAGCCTGTGGTTTAACCTCTGCACTGCCTGGCATTAGGAGGGGGCTGCTGAGCAGGGACCTGGAGGCCAGGCATTGTGGGGGCTCTTGGAAGGTCCCTGGCGGTGCAGGCTCCGTGGCTGCAGGGTGTGGGTGCATTCTGCTCACCAGGACCTGCGGTGGCTGTGGGCTGAGCGCATTTTACCAGGAGGAGTGAAGAGCTGTAAGGCAGGGGGCAGCCCCTCTTCCCTGGGGGCCCAGCTGGCCTGGGGTGCAAGCTTTTCGTGGCTCCCTTCCCTTCCCCCACTCAGTCCTGGCCCTGGGAGTGTGAGGGACTCCGATAAGAAGGCAGCATGCACGGTGTGCTTTTGCACTGATCCCTGGCCTCCCCTGCCAGTGGGGACCCTATGGCCATCTGCCCCTGGGAACAACCCGGCCTGCTCCCTGTGTGCCCTCGAGCCGGGTCCCTGACAGTGATGGAGAGCCCGGCCTAGCCTAGCAGGGAAGGGAGAAAAGTGATCAGCCCACGGCAGTATTCTCCAGCCTGGGAGCGGGGCTTGGGGGCAGGGAGTGCAGGCCCACTCTTGCCTGGCAAGTGGCACTGCTGATGGCAGGACCCCGGGGGAAGGAGGGCTGCTTTCAGAGCCAAGCTATGGGAGTGCCTTGGAGGTGTGGAGCTGGAGAAGTTCTTAACCCGTTTTGAGCTGTAGATGCTTGAGCGTGCAATGGAAGTGTGTAGATTCTCTTCCCAAACATACACAGTGTTCACGTGTGGTCTCGGGAGTTCACGTGTCATTCCCCAACCCATCTTCTCCCGCCTTGCCCCAGGCCACAGGTGTGAGCGTGTTAGAAATGTGGAAATCCTTTGCAGACGGGAAAGCCCCATCTGTGGCATGATCACAGCTTACTGTCACCTTGAATTCCTGGGCTCACGAGGTCCTCCTGCCTCAGCCTCCCTAGCACTACAGCACGCATCACCACGCCTGCCTAGTTTTTTAAAAAATCTTTTGTAGAGACAGGGACTCACTACGTTGTCCAGGCTAGTCTCGAACTCCTGGGCCCAAGCAATACCCCCACCTCTGCCTCCCAAAGTGCTGAGATTATAGGTGTGAGCCTCTGCACCTGGCCAAGATCTTCCAAGTTTTAGAAAGAGAAAACAGAAACTAGATTTTCATATGAAATCCATCAGATTCTTTAAAAAAAGGGCAATTCGTATCTTTTTTAAAGCAGCTTTGTTGAGAAATAATTCACGTCATGCAGTTCACCCGTGTAAAGCATGTAAGTCAGTGAGTTTTCACAGTTCAGAGATGTGTGCAGCCGCAGGCACTGTCAGCTCAGAGCATTGTCACCACCTTGGGAAGAAACCCCGTACCCGTACTCTCACCTCCGCACCCCCCCCAGCCCCTGGCAACCACCGATCTACTGTCTGTCTCTGTAGACTTGCCTCTTCTGGACATTTCTTGTAACTGGAATCATAGAATATGAGATCTTTAGGGACTTGCTTCTCTCATTTAGCCTCATATTTTCAAGGTTCATCCATGTTGTAGGAGGTATCGTCCTTCAGCCCTTTTTAGGGCTAAATACCGCTCTGCTGTGTGGACAGACCACAGTTTGCCTATCCGTTGATCTGTTGGTGGGCATCTGGGCTGTTTTCATCTTTTGGCTACTGTGAAGAGTGCTGCTGTGGACATTCGGTACAAAGTTTTGTTTGCACACCTGTTTTTAGTTCTTTTGGGCATATTCTGAGGAATGGAATTGCTGGGTCACATGGTAATTCTATGTTTAACTTTTTGAGATGCACGCAGACTGTTTGCTGTAGCAGCTGCACTGTTGGATGTTCCTGCGGCGATGTATGAAGCGTCCAGTTTCTCCCGATCCTTGCCACACTTACTCTAGCCTTCCCAGTAGGTATGAAGGCATCTCATTTTGGACAACTCATATTTTTAAAAACATTGTTCAGGCTAAAGACACTCCTCCTACCAACTGGTTTTGGCCTGGCTACCGATTAGGAGGAGGTCGCCGACAGTGTTTTTACCAAGGCACCGTTGCTCAGGCCTGATGTTCTGGCCTCCAGCACCCGTGACCCGCCCTCCTGCCAGCGTCTCCGACCCATGCCTGGCGTGGAGACAGTCCTTCCTTTGGCATCTCCTCCCTCTTTCCGCAAGCCCTTTGGAACGAGATCGCCAAGCGGCAGGCACCAGAAACGATGTGAGTGATCCTGACGTCTACAACGTGGGGTTTCAGGGAACCAACCCAACCACGTGGCAGTTTCCCTCCCCTTCCCCGTCGCTGAGTTTGAGCTGAGAGCTGAAGGTGCTCCTCCGTGTGTAACTGTCTAGGCACAGTCTCGGGGGCTCCCACCTCTCCAGGCTGGGGCCCCGGACTGGTTGGGTGGAGTCTGCCCCAGGGCTTCCTTCCAACATGGCTGCTCTGGAACGAGCTCGGGTTGATGCAGCGGGAGGAAGGTCTGGGGCCGTCTGGAGATGGGATGTGGTTAATTTGTTGACAAATGCTTGTTGTTGATGCCTGGGCAAGTTGGCTAAGTTTGTTCCTGGCATGGTGACAGACACACTTATGGTTTGAGAGAAACATTGGGTATCATCAGTTGTGCACTGGCCCGGCGGCCCGAGGCGTTATTAGTGTTGCACGGTGATCAGAGTTTCCGACATTCCTGCCACGTGACAGGTCTCATTGTCCTGGTGAATGGAAACTGTCACTCCCATTTACAAGGTCCTTCTAGGAGCTAGGTCTCTTCCTTGTGCTTTTTAAGTACAGATGAGCAAACTGAGGCACAGAGATGCTAGCGACCTGCTTCCAGGTCGCACAGCCAGGAAGCGGCAGAGCAGGGATTTAAACCCAGGTGGCTCACGCGGGAACACAGCACCTCAGCTGCAGATGGCAGACCCGCCTGTGAGAATGCGGGTCCAGGAGCTTCGTTTTAGAGGGGACTCCGTGCGGGGCGTCAGTTCTGTGCCCAGGTCGCTGGCTCGGGCGGAGAAGTCTGATTGGATCCCCCCCCCGCCCCCCGGCTGTGGAAGGAGAGGGGGTGTGCACTTTGAAGGCCTTGCACACGTTTCCCATTTCAAAGGCCAGGCCTGGGGGACGCTGTGGGCCAGGCTCTCTGCAGGGACTCACACCGCGCCCACCCTGTCCCCAGGCCTCCTCCCGTACCTGGGTGCCAGCGTGGGGGTGGTGGGGTTGGGGCTGCAGGCTCTGGGACCTCCTGCGGGGGTTAGAGCCAGCATTTGGGCATCTGGTGTTCTGGGGGCTCCCCGGGAAGGATGCACTGAAGCCTCTCGTTTCCTTTCACGCGGTTCTGCGTGAGGGTGGGTGGGTAGAGTGGTCAGGTCCCCACTGCTGCCCAGGTGACAGCCTCCTCGCCTGCAGTCCTTCACCTCCAGGTTTGGCTGGTGAAGTGGATGGGAACGTCCGGAAGACCGGGCCCTTCCCGGCAGGGCCAAGGCCGCTCCGTCAGTCTGGCCTGCACTTCTGAACCCGCGTGGAGCCGGCTCCCCGCCCGCTTGTGTTTTGTTAGCGCGCGTATTTATTATTTCAACTACTTCCCAGGAACTCCACCCACCACCTCGCGCTTCTCTGCACCCTTGCTGAATTCTCATGTCCCTCCGCTCCTTTCGAGCTGCGGCCGTGTGTGCACCTGCCCTCCGCCCAGGCGAAGTCCAGGCCGTAGGCGACAGTGGGTTCCGTCGTAGCCTCCAGTGGACCTGACGCCTGGGCCACCCTGGGACCCACACACTTCCACCTTAGCGGCTGCGCTTGTCATTGAATTTTCTCAACTGCGTCTCCCTGTCGGACTTGTGGGCCTGCTGTTAGGTTTTGGCTCTTGTAAATAATGCCATGACGGACATCTCGGCATGGGTGGGATCTTTTTCTCCTTTGAAGTTTTTCTTAGGTGCTCCCAGCACCGTTTAGCTTTTCTTTCAATCCTCAGTCAAGGCTGGAGAGACTGTCCCTCTCTGCTTGCCACAGGGTCTCTCACCCTGAATTCTTTGCGGAGTGCCCTCTCCGGCAGCAGGGATGCCGCCTGGAGTTTGCTGCTGTGACCGAGGGCGGAGCTGCCCAGGCGCCCTTTTGGTTGCAGGCTGGCTTGGCCGGTGCTGTCCGCCTTTTGTCCTGGCGCCCCCACCCCAGTCATCTTCTCGATGAGGACCAGGGGACGTTTTAAAGGAGCAGAAAAGTCTCACGAAATAGATGTAGAATTTCCCAGCATTTTAAAGACTTATGAAATGCATTTTTATATGGGGCCAGCTGGGGAGTTTCTCATTAGCTCGGCTGGGGCGTCTGTGGGGAGTTGTGCTGAGTGGAGCCAGGCAGGCTGGGTAGGAAGTCGCGGTGGCCCCGCGCTCACCGGGGGAGCAGCGTGGCAGGCATGTGCCGGCTGCTCGGCTCGGCGGACCCCTGGCCAGGAGGCCTGGGCCGTGCCTTTGTTAGAGCTGCTTCCCCCCAGTATAGGAGCCCTCAGAAACCATCAGGTGGTGACTTGAGCTGAGAGGTGGCCACTCTGTTACCATGGTGAGCAGTCCACGGGGTAGGGCATCGGTGCCATGTGTGCACGTGGACGTGTACACTCGTTTGTGTGCATGTGTGAGCATGCACGGGCAGCTGCACCCCTGCGGGCCCGGGTGCCTCTCCCCTTGCGCTCGGTGGTGCTGCCTCTGGGGCCCTCTGGGGCTGACTTGGATCCGCTCTTTGAGGAGGATGGTGTTTCCTGCCCACCCTTTCCCTTTGGCTCAGGACCAGCCTTGGGGTCCCTGTTGGGCTGCACTCTACATGGCTTCCTCCTTGACGTGTCTGCTGTGCACATGTGTGTGCAGAGCCCATGCATACGTGTGCATGTATGTGCTCAGCACTCGGTGCATGGGTGCCCAGGACTTGTGTGAGAGAACGTGGGTCCGATGTCTCTCTTCTGACTCCTTTTTTCCTCCGCTCGACCCTGAATGATGGTGTCACTTCCATGGAGTTGGGCTTGTCTTGCTATTTCCGCCCTCTCGAGATGGACTTGTGACCTTCTCAATGGCAGGGACCCTGTGTCATTTGTCTTGTGTCCCCAGACTGGCCTCAGCAGGTGCTCTGCCCCTGGGCCCTTGCCGTCTGCACATAGTTGCCTGGCTCCCAGCCCAGCTGTCTTGGGGCTGTCCACCCCAGCAGGCCCACTATCCTGTCCTGGTGCTGTTGGGCTTTCGGGGGCATCGCTAATGAGGATTGTAATAACGAGCAGAGGCTGGCCCCCTTTCTCCAATGCCCAGATGCTCTCTGAGGACAGGGAAGAGGCACCTCTGGTGCCTTCCCCAAGCCCTGACGTCCTGTTGGTAGACTTTGGAAATCAGTAGTTCTTTGGTGACTTGAAGCCTGGCCACACACCAGGGCCACAGTCAGGCACGCGTGTGGGGTGAGGTGATGATGACATTGCTCCTCATGCATTTGGGGGGTCATTGCTCATCCCACTCTCACCCTGTTGTCTAGCCATGTGCATCCTAGGGTGGTTTACACCAGCGTTGCTCAAACTCGAACTTGCATGCAAATCTGGTGGTCTTGTTAAGATGCAGATTCTGACTCAGCAGGTCTGGGTGGGCTTGGGATTCTGGGTGGTGGTGATCCTGCTGGTTTGCAGACTCTTGCCTGCCTGCTTTAGCATTTGTGCCGGTGAAGTTCCTTCTCATCCTTTGAAAGCTCGGCCTACATGACACCTCCTCCAGGAAGCTTCCCATGATAGCCCTGCCATAATTTTTGTGCCCCTGAGCCTAGGGGCTGCCTGCTCCTGTCCCTTGCTGCCCCCATTGCCTTCTGCTTGGTTATCATGATCCTTCTCTTGTACCCATTTCCCTTGCTGCTCTGGTCACTCCTTGGGGGCAGTGACCATGTCTGATTCTCTGTGTCCCCAGAGCCCAGCCTGGGCTTGGCAGTTGACAGGTGCATGGCAAATGTATGCAGCTTGCAGAACTTCGTCTGTGTGTGCCCTGGGCCGTTCAGGGCCTGGTCTTTGCTCACTTTGGAGAGAGCAAAATCTGGGCTTGAGGTCTAGATACTTATTAGCTGTTTGAGCTTGAGTGGGTTACTTAACCTCTCTGTCCTGCCATTTCCTCATCTGAAGTGGGGATAATAGAGTCCTGCTTCCTAGGGCCCTGTAAGGACTACACAAGGGAATCCATGCGGCACGCTTGGCCCTTGGTGTGGCAGCTGGTACTCTGCTCTCGCTCTTGCTGTCCACAGCACGCTGAGGGGAGCTCGGGTCGCAGCTTTGCTCTGATCTTGGCTCTGTACGGCTGGCGGGGGAGGCTCAGACGGGCGCTTCCCTGGCATCACCGCTCCGTCGTTCTCCCCCCGTCTTGACTGGCAACCTCTGGGCCTGGCCACAGTGGGCAGGGCAGCCTTGCCTTCACCCTCCTGCAGGTTTGGGGTGGAACTGAGTCCTCAGGGGACCATCGCTGTTCATGCCGAGCCTGGTTGGTGGGACATGGCTTGTTTTTCAGGTAGAGAAAGCTGGGTGGGGTGGGGGTTGATGGGAAGTGGGCAGGCTCTGCTCTGAAGGGCAGAGGTCCTGAGGCTGTCATGTGATCAGGTTCCTTCCTGGGTGGGGCTGGACACATGGGCTGTGCAGCCATGGGCCAGTGCCCGGTAGGAAATGGCCAAGGTCAGCCTGACTGCACTGCCGGCTGGTCCTGGCTTCCCAGGTGGACAGGCTGTAGGGCCCAGCTCTGGGTCGGGTATGATCAGTGCTGCATCAGCCAGGGCCTTGCCGTAGGCCGTGGACAGCCGGCAGGGGTTAGGCAGCTGTTATCCCAGCTGACATTCTCTTAAAATCCTTGAGTGTGCGGGCGGGTGTGCACACATGCACACACACACACCCCATGTGTGATTAGGTTGAACCTAGCTGACTGATGGCTGTCTGGTTCAAAAAATCATTATTTTGCCCCCACTGATAATTCTTTTCCTTTGTGTGGCTGGTTGCTTTAACTGATGGCTGCTGGCCATACTTGGCAGTAGTTAGCACATCAGACTGATACCGAGTCTGGCAAGTGCAATGTGTTTTCGTTATGCTATCCTACTTCTCAGGGCTAAATGCCTTGGAAAGCCTGCAAACGTGTGAAGGCAGGGGCGGTGCCTGCTTTGCTTACTGTTGTACCCTCAGTAACTAGCACTGCCATAACAGTAACAACCAAAAAATAATAACCATCTAGTGAGCATTCACTCGGTGGGGGCAGGGGGCTGTGCACCTGGCATGCATTATCTCATTTAAACATCGTAACTACAGGCAGTAGGAAGTATTATCATTCTCATCTCACGGATAAGCAACTGAGGCTCAGAGAAGTAGAGACCAGCGTGGTGCATCCCAGCCAGCGGGGTTTTGTCTGAGCTGAGGGCACACTTTCTGTAGCTGCTAATTCACAGTGGCCGGGACTCAGCGGAGACTTACTGCACCTTTGTGGAACGAGGTGGGCTGGATTGTGCTGTGAGCCCTCTGAGGTCACAGCAGTGACACACCACAAGCCTGAGAGTGCTCTTCAGCAGTGACAGGTAAACTCAGGAATCAGAGTGTTCATGCATGTGCACGCACAACACACACTGCGCACATGCATGCATGCAAACACATATTCATACATATACACACTCACATGTACAACCCCCTATGCACATACACACACACACACACATGTACACACAATCTGCAACTACACACTCCCCACCATAAGCACATTCACATGTACAGGCCTGCACATATGTGTCGCTCCCTACTATACACATATGTACACGAATGCACAAATATGCACACGCATGCACACATAGCCTAGTGCATGCACATGTGTACACACACACCCACACGGATACCTGCAAACACAAGTGCTCACACGTGTGTACACAAATGCACACCCAAACATGCGTATAGGACACACATGCACCGTCACTCCTCCACACGCCCAGGCTTGCAAGTGAGCAGAAAAAGCCTGTTTCTGGGATGTCTCCCTTGAAGTATCGGGACAGTGCCCAGTGGGTGTTAGGATGTCCAGGCTGTCTCCTTGCTCCCTGTTTTCTTTCTTCAGTTTCTTTGTTATACGCTCAGGGTCCTAGACATTCTTTCCATCCAAAGATTTGCACCCCTGCTGTTGGACCTGGTGCTGGGCTGACCCAGGTGTGGACCTAGACCCCAGCGCCCATCTGTCTGTTCGCTCGCCTGGCCTGCTCTGGCCTGCATGCGCCAACCCCCGCCCCCAACTTGGACATGACTTCATTTTCCACCCTGCACCTGCTGCTTTAAGAGCCCGCGGCCTGGCGGGCCTGTCCCCAGGGTCAGGGCTGGGGAGGCTGGACAGCTGCAGGTTGGGGGGAAGCTTTGTGAGATCCCGGCAGCTTCTTGGAGCCCGGGTAACGCTGGGGACACTGAAACAAAGGCCGACAATGGCCTCCTTCCCTCCGCAGGCGGCCCGGAGCAGGGGCCCACATGGGCGGCCTCTGGGGGCCCCTGTTATTTCCTGTGCTGGCTGTGGGGCTCCTGGCCAGCCTGGAAGGGGCAGGAAGCGGGGCAGGGCATCTCCTGCCCACCTGCTGGGCGCCCTCGAAGGCCAGAGCAGCCGCTCCCGTGAGCGGGGGTCAGTCTGGCGTTTCTGCTCCGTGTGCGCCGCCCCAGGCCTGCGTGGCACAGGCCGGCTGCCCTGCTCAGGTCTGGCCAGGCTTCCCAGGAGGGAAACCCAGCCTCCTGTCCTCGCTGCCCTCTCCCTGCTGCAGACGCCACGTGCTCCCACCATCTGCGCCCAGAGCCCCTGCCGTCACCTGGGCTCCTGCCTCATGCCTCCCCAGTTGGCCCGAGCCTTTGTGGCCAGGGCCCTTGCCCCACAGAGCCAAGGACAAAGCCAGGCAAGAGCATTTCACTGTTTATTAGTTAATTAATTAGGGATTGTGCTAGAAATACGCTTAGGTTTAGCGGCAGGGTTAGGGTTACACTGAGGGTTAAGGTTGGGCTTGGGTTTTCCAAACCCTGCGGAGTTAAGAACACGGGTTTGAAACAAACGGACCTTTATTTCAGTCCTGGATTTGCTGCCAGTTCGTTCATCACGTCACTGTTAGGTGTCTGTTTGTGCTGTCCTAGGCCACAAGGACATAATGGTCTCTGCCCTGCAGGACTCACACTGCGGATGAAGAGGCCACCACGCACAGGTGAGACACACGGCATGACTGACGAGCTTATCAGCTGTGCGAGTGGGCTAGACTCAGTTACTGCACCTTCCCAGGGATCAGTTTCCTGATCTGTAGAGTGGGGGTAAGGAAGCCCCTACCTTGTGGCAGAGTTATAAAGACAAGTGAGAGAGTAGATGGCATGTGTCCAGCATGGTGCCTCGCACACAGCAGGCACCCAATAAATGCTAACTGTGGTGGTTATTAATGGAAGGATACGAGGTGGCCCATGCATCGCTGGGCAGCTCAGATAATAGAGGAAAAAACTAATTATGTCAGAAACCTAAGGAAAGGGTCAGGGTGCAGTTGAGCTTCCTGGCCGTCTTGACCAGAAGAGAAATAGACGCAGCCCCCTCTGTCTGATGCAGCACTTGGGCAGACAGATGCTGTTCCCCGGCACCGAGTGCGCAGGAATTTATGGCAGATCCTCATTAATCATTGAACGGACGACAGGCACCATCTCAGTAACAATTTGGCACATGATACAGAAACATCTTTCCTAGAGTTCCTTCTTAAATCGACCCTGGGAAAGTGCTCGGTGCCTAAGTGCACTGCGGGCTGCCGTAACCGGGCGCGCGGGGGCTGGCGCGCAGCTGCCCAGATCGCTTTCCTGGGTGCCTGGTTAAATGCAGCTGAATGCGTTTAAGGCAGGACCTGGAAGAGCCCTCCGAGATGCCAGCGGACTCTGCGAGTCTTAGGAAGGGTTCTTCAAACTTTTTAACCTCAGAAACTGCCCTCCGCCCTTTTTATGAGGCCCACCTATCCCCGAGTGGGGGATCTTGGAACACGGTTCGGGAAGCTCTGTTCACATCCTTACGCTTTGAGCTCGGCACCTGGGGAGGCGCCCCACTCGCGGTGTCCCCTCCCGCCCTGCCCGGGCTGGAATTTGGCCGTGGTTTGTGCAGGTGGGCGTGAGGCTTTCGTCCAGCAGTGCCAGCCCCCACCTGGTTTGCTTTCTACCTAGTTGTTGTATTTACTCCGTCTTATCTGAGTAGAATACCGTCTCCGAGAGGGGTGTAGTCAGGGAACCTGAGGCTCGGCAAAGTTAGATGGCTCAGGGCTACAACTCCTATTAAGGGTTTTCCACCACCCCATCTTTTGCAGATACATATGCCTGATGCACACCTAAACGCTCTCAGGGTCACCCCCTCTTTGCTCTGTGTCTGCGCCTGAGCTAGAGTCCGCTGGAGTCCCCCCCTCTCTCCTGGCCCCCTACCCCTCCTGCCGGGCAGGGCTGCGGGCCTGGCTCCGGTAAGCCCTGCCAGTGGCCACTCACACCGGGTCTGGCTGGCGCCCTGTGGAGTTTCCATGGTGAGCTGTCCTCTGGGGGCCCTGGGTGGGACTTTCCATCTGGGTGGAAACCTGACCCGCCGGCCCAGGCCTGGAGAGGGAGGAAATGCCTTCTCCAAATGTGGAGAGAGAAAGAAGAGAGGTGGCCAGCCTGGGATTCCAGCCACAGTCCCTGACTCCCGCCTGCAAAGCCACAGAGCCTGGGGATCCCAAGGGGCCCGGGACAGGGCTGCCAAGGACCCACCCCTGGGGGAGGGCCACAGCCACACACTGCGGCATCGCTTTGGGGGCTGACTGTTGTGTGTCCCTGTGAGCTGTGTGTGACTGTGCTTGCATTCGCAGCATGCTTCTGCAGATAGCCAGGGCTGGGCCGGGATTTGAACTTGGCTCCCCAAGGCCTGTGTGCTTGCCGCTGTGCCCCCTTCCCCCACTCTGGCAGGCATTTCCATAGGCATCGCCCCGTTGAATCCTTGCAATGGTGTTTTGATTGTAGTTATTATTACTGTTCCTGTTTTTCATAGGTGGAAATCGAGGCTCAGAGAGGCTAGGAGTCTTGCCCAATGTCGCACAGCAAGTTTGCAGCAGAGCTGTATCAGCACAGGGTCCACCCATTCCTTTCCTTGCTGACAGCCACATGTGCATACTTGCATGTCACTGTTACTCATCTGTCTTCTCCCGATTCAGACATGCACGTTTGCCAGAAAAAAGAGGGCGACACCAATTTAAAGAGGAGCTGGCTCACTCGGGAGTGTGTGAGTCTGTCACTCCCCCAGGTGGTGGTCTGTGTGGCCCCTCATGGGGCAGGTGGGTGTGACTCTGGGGTTTTAAAGCGTATTTTCATCCCACATGCTTGATCTACGGACCAAGCCCCTTACAGCCGTTGTCTCCATGTGTGTCTCCAGCCATGGCGGCTGTACCTTAGGGCCGACGAAAGAGTTTTTGGGAATAACTTTGGCTCTAAGACACTTTCGCCTTATAGGCTGACTTTAGGACCTGGCGCCCCCCTGTACCCCCGAGCTGGCAGTCCCAGGACACCAGGGATGGGATGTGTCATGAAGGGCACATGGACCAGTGTGTCAGGGCGGGTGCGATGCTTAATTTTATATGTCAACTTGACTTGTCTAAGGGATGCCCAGAGAGCGGATACAGCGTTGTTTTTAGGTGTGTCCATGAGGGTGTTTGTGGAGAGGGTTAGCACTGGGTTGGTAGACTGAGTAAAGAAGGTGCCCTCGCCAATGCGGGCAGGCACCGTCCAGGCCGCTGAAGGCCCAGATAGAACACAAAGGCCGAGGAAGGGTAAGTTTGCACACTCTGAGCCGAGCACCCAACTTCTCCTGCCGTGGGTGTCAGTGCTTCTGGTTCTCAGGACTTTGGGTTTGGACTTGAACTGCACCAGCGGCTTTCCTGAGCTTCCAGCTTGCAGACGGCGGATGGTGGGACTTCTCAGCCTTCCTAATTGTGTGTAGCAAATCTCTTGCTTTGTATCTCTGTCTCCTCTTGGCTCTGTTTCTTTGTTGAACTCTGGCTAATATGTCGGGGTTGTGTGGTAGGGCTGAGTTGTCTCCACCATGGGGGTCATGCTTGGTCTTAACCCTGAGCAGTTCCTGGGGCCCTACCTAGAGATGCCTGCTTGGACCTTGGCAGAGTTTCCCTAAAAGGAGCTTGTCTGGTGACAGGGGGAGATCGGCCTCCTGCCACCACGGACCCCGTGGCTCCTGCAGCCACCTGGTGTGGCCTCCTGCTGCCGTGGGGAAGGGCTCCTCACCTTATGCTCTGTGGCATGGTGGCCTCCAGGGCTCAGGTCAAGTCCTGGGCTGGAAGCTCAGGGGCCAGGTGACGGGGCGCTTGGGGAGTGGTAAACGGTGGGAGCACTAGGCCGGGGTCCAGAGCCCCAGACTCGGGCCAGGTTCAGAGACCACCGGCAGCCCTGGGTGGTCAGGGTGCCCTGACTGAGGCAGGGTGGTGCCAGGGCAGGGTTAGCTGGTGCACTTGGCTGGGAGAGTCAAGATGGGCGGGAGACTCCACCAGGCCCAGAAATGGTCCCATATGGTCCCCCTTGTGTCCCCCGTTTTCATTCTGGTCCCCGTGCCTTTGCTGAGGCTGTGTCCCCTCCTGGAATGCCCTCTCTCCTCCCTCCCACCTACTCCAAAGCAGCGTGTCCTTCAAGGCCCAGCCGCCACCCTGCCTTCTGTGATGCCTTTGCACGTGTGTCTCCTGGGGGCCTGTCCTTTCTGTGAACCCCGTCCTGCCCTTTGGAGTCTGAGTGACCACACGCTGGCTTGTCCTTTCTCCTTAACCATTCAGAGGCTTCACCTCTCTCCCACTCCCGACTGATTCCTTTCCCTCCCTGTCCTGCTAATCCAGCACGAGACTCGAGCCGTGCCTCATTCACAGACGGACAGTTTCTCAGGATCTGCATCGCCAGGAAGTGCTACTTAATATCTAACCACCTTCTCAGTGGCTGCTGGGTGGGCCTCAATGCTGTCATTGCAGGACTGTCCTCAACAGGCTGATGGCCGTGAGCCTGCAGCAACCCCGGCCAGATCGCCGCAGGCACACGCGTTCATTCTTTCAGGCACAGATGCTATCGAGCACCTACCATGTCCTGGGCGCTGTCCCGGGGAGTGAGCAAGACTGACAAAGTCCCTGCCGTGCACAGAGCTTGCAGTCCCGTGGGGAGAGGGCACCGGAAAAGTAAATGAATAAATGCATAAGGTGTTTTCGCCCAGGGGAGCAGCGGGGTGACCGGTAGAGCGATGGGCCGGTGGGGAGCAGGGGCGGCTGTGTGGGGCCGTCAGAGTGCCTCTGTGCCCGGAGTGCTGGCGCCACGCGGAGGGGCAGGAGCAGCGCTCTGGGCCTTCCCCTCGGCGGGACAGAGGGGCTGTCGCTGTGCCTGGAGAAGAGCAGGTGAGGGGTGGCGGGGAGAGGCGAGGTCAGGGAGGGCAGTGGGGAGGTGGGCAGATGTGAGGTTGGGGAGGGGGCAGGGAGCGGCAGGGGCAGCTCATCTGGGGCCCGGGGCCATCGTGGGCGCCAGGGCTTTGCTTCTGAGTTGACAGGGAGTCGGAGGGTTTGAGCAGGGCAGCAGTGTGGGCGGGTTCTCCCCGGGAAGGAACCGCTCCAGCTCTGTGTGGGGAAGAGGGGGCCAGGGCTGGGCATGCTCCCTCCGGGTGGGGGATGATGGGGCTGCGGCCACGGTGAGGAGGGGAGGAGAGGTTAGTTCGGAGTTTCTTTTTGGAGGTGGGTCCAACAGAATTGGCTGCCGGGTTAGTTGCTGGGCACACGGAAAGGAGGGGACCGAGGACGTCTGCGCAGCTGGTGGCTGGAGCTGTGCGTGGCAGGGCCCAAGAATTCGGCCTGGCTGCCGCACGTCTGAGATGCCTGCCTGTCCCATGTCGAGCGGGCGTGTGAATGTGTGGTCTGGTGATGAGGAGGATGGGACTGGTGTGTTTTGGTGTCACGCGTGTGCGGCTGGCACTTACAGCGGGGTGGACACCCCTGAGGCTTTGGTCTATCAGTCACAGAGAACAAAGGAGTTGAGGGCTGGGGACACGTGGACGTTGAAGGCTGAGTGCGCAGGAGCCATGGAGGAGACAAAGGGTGGTCAGGGAGGTGGGAGGAAATGGGGAGTGGGGTCCTCGAAACCCAGCGGAGAGAATCTTTCAGGAAGGACAGAGTCGTCGGGCAGGGCCGGCGCTGTCCAAAGGGGCGAGGCTGTGACTTTGGTGGGGCCGGCTCCTCACAGCTGTGGCCCGGCTGCTGAAGCTCTGCGTGGAAGCGAAGGAGGCCAGCCCGGCGGCTCGCACGCTTGGCGGGAGCCGGAGCCGCTCCAGCAGCCTTTGCCGGAAACCATTCTGGGCCGAGCAGAGATGGGGTTCAGGGGTTAATGAAGTGAACTCTCGTCTGCAGACTGGCCCATCCGGGGGTGTCTGTGCCGAGCCCCCGTTCCTGGCTGCCGCCTGGGAAATGTACCCACGGCCGGACCAGAGGTGGTGTCTGGGAGCGGCGGACGGGCCGCCGTGGAGCCCCGCTGTGAGCGAGCCCTCGGCGCGGGGACGCCAGCCTCGCGCAGCCCAGAGCCAGCCCGCGGAAGTGGGCCAGCCGCACCTCCGCACAGGATTAGAGGGATGTGTAATGGATTAAAGATCAGAAATGTTAATTAAGAAATGGTCTTTTCTAATAGGATGCCTTCAAGGGCACAGGCCTGCGAAGGAGGGGAGTTCCCATTTTGGCAGCGCGGTTTCTGTTGTAATGAAATTGGTTCACAGACAGCGGGGAGGACCCGACGTAAGCCTCGTTTTAAAGACATCTCCATCCAAATTAATTAGCAGGAAGAAGCGAGGGGCCGAGCGTCAGGTTGGCAGGCAGTCAGTATGTGCCGGCCTGCAGGAAGGCTGCATGGACTTCAGAGAATCTCATCTGTGTCCCGGCTCCTGCTGGAATGCTGTCCCCGATGTTGTGTCCCAGGGCACCTTCCTGAGGGGCCTGGTGGGGTCTGACTCCTGGGGTCACAGGACAAGGCTTGGATGGTGTGGCTAGGCCTACCTCAGAGGGAACTTGCTGTGTGACTTTTGGCTGTGCCTGCCCCTCTCTGGTCATTCCTCTAGTTTCTTTTCTGTCAGTTGTGGATGACAATGAATGACATCTAATCAGATGGCAATGACAATGAACAGCCCTCCCGGGGCTGTTGGATTAAATAGATTCTTACATCCAAGTGCTCTGAAAACTCAAGATGCCCTGTTTGAATGAGTGCCGTTATTGCTAAGGGATGGCTTGGTCTTTGTGTGCCTGATCCAGCCTCGAGGTGGGGAACGAAGATGCAGGTGCCTTGGCCCACTCCGAATTCTGCTTTCCCAGCCTTCCCTGGTTCCCAGGCTGTGAGGTCCCCTGGGTTGTTGAATGTCTCAGAAGGCCACCAAAGTCTAATGGTTATCAATGGGGTTCTGGAGTCTGCCAGGTCATAAGTTTGAATCCCAGCTTTGCCTCCTACCTGGGACTTTAACCTCATTATTTGACTTCTGAGTCTCAGTTTCCTCATCTGTAAAATGGGGCCGGTGATCCCCGGGTCGCAGCACTGCTGTGAAGCGTGAAGGGAGACAGTGCTGTAACGAGCCTGGCCCCTGAGGGAGGGCTCAGCGCGCAGTGCTGGGGGCTGCCACTTTCCCTGCTGAGACCTGGGGGAATCTGCACGCGGGTTCCAGACGGGGCCTCGGTTGGAGGCTGGCAGCCTCCCCACAGCTCGGGCTCAGGTGTGCGGCGTTTTGGGTTTTCTGGGCCCTCCAGGGTGCAAAACCTTGTTTTACAAGAAGCCAAGGACGGGGAGTCACTCAGAGCCTGGGACTTGTTCTGAAGGTTGCAGACCTGAAAGAAGTGTGGACAGGGTGCCCAGCGGGGGGCCTCTGGCACCGGTGCCCGGTGCCCGCTGACGGAAGCACTCGTGTTTTCTTGCTTTGCCTGGGAGGGATGCTGGGAGTGAGCGGGAGATGGGGAGGAGGCTGTCACCGCCGTCTCTCTCTGGCCGGAGGTTCCGCACCTTCTGCACCGTCCTGCTGCTGGGCTGCAAACCTTCACTCTTCAAAAGAATTCTGTAGAACAACCTTCATCGTCTTACTGACTGATACCTGCCTTGAATCGCGTTTTGTCACATATTTAGCATCATGACTTCCGCTTTAGTTTTCCTTGCATCCGCTGCTCTGCCCTTTCTCAGCATTTTACTGCCCTCTATTTAAAAACTTAAAAAAGATTGTGGTAAAATACGTGTGGGGTCAGAGTTACCGTTCAAACCATCGTGAGCGCACATCTCGCGGCGTCGAGCACGTGCACGTTGTGCGGCCGTCACTGCCGGCCGTCTGCGGAATTCTTTCCGTTTCCCATCTGAAACTCTGTTCCCGTTAACGCCGATTCTCCACCCCTCTCCCCAGCCCCCGGCAGCCACCATTCTGCCGTCTGTGACTTCGACCCCTCTAGGGACCTCGTATGAGGGGATCGTACAGTGTTTGTCGTCTGTGATTGGTTATTTCCCTCAGTGTGATGTCCCCAAGCCAGGCTGTAGCATGTGTCAGAATTTCCTTCTCTTTTAAGGCCGAGCAACCTTCCCCTGTGCGTGTGGCCCCTGTTTTGTTCTCCCCTTTGTTCCTCAGTGGGCACTGGGGCTGCTTAATTTTTTGAGGCGTGGCCGTGCCATCTTCCACCGCGGCCACACCAGTGAGCGGTGTCCTTGTGTTTTCAAAGCTTCGTCTGCCGGGATGAGGGGGAACCCGTGTGGTGGTCTTCTCTTGCGCTGGCCTGGATGAAGGGACCGTGGTCAGAGTCCGCGTGTTCCCACGTGGCTTTCAGGTTCTCTGTGGCTGGGCACGAGTGCCAGGGTGTGGTGTGGGTGCTCGTGTGGCCGAGGGCTCTTGCCAGCCTCCCGTCTCTCCGTGACACGCGTCTTCCCGTTCCGCGGGCCGAGAGGGAGTGGGTGGCCCACAGACGCAGCCCCATCCCCGCCTCCTTCCCCCAGAACCACAGGCCGCCTCGGCCACCAGACCTTCTGCGCAAGTGGCCTTCGGAGGGGAGTCTGGTTGTCAGACGGGTTGGAAATGCCTTAAACCTCACGCCAGCAATCCGGCCACGATGGGGAGGACAGAACGGGGTGAGCTGGTCTGTGGCCTCCTGTCCGTTCTTAGTGACACTGATGGGGCGAAAAAGGAATGGGTGGGGACTGACCTTTCCGAAAGCAAAAATTAAATGAAAAGCATGAACTCAGCAAGAAGACGAGCGACCGGTGGTACTTGCCACAACCAAGCGCTGGATGACTCTTGCAGACACGATGTTGAGCAAAAGGAGCCGGACACAACAGAGGACGCATGGCACGTGTGGTCTGTGTGACGTCCAGAAACGGGCAAGCCGTGCGTGCGGTGAAGGGGGTTGGTGACCGCTGCCGGAGGGGCGCGCGGAGCCTGCGCAGGTTTGGGGAACGCTCTGTGTCCGCTTACGTGAAAACTCAGCACCTTTGCTTAAGACCTGTGGGTTAAACCTCAGTAAGAGAGGTACAGCAAGACACGGAAGTGACAAAACACGTTCGTTTCGGTGACGTGGAGGTCATGGGCTTTTTACTGAGTTCATTTTCCCTCAGTTATTAGAATAAGATATTCCTCAACCAAGTATCGGGCAGCAGCCTTGGCCAGCGGCCTGACACCAAAGAGAAGGAACGAGGTCCCCGAGGGTGGAAGGTGTTGGGAGCATCTGGTGTGTCCTTTGGACATCCTGAGAGTGTTGTGGGCAGGCGGTCATCCGCTCTTCCCTGCTCGCTACACTTGGCCTTCTGATGCCAGGGAGTTGTTCTAGAATGAGACCAGGATGCTGTCTTTCCTTCCCCCCGGGCTGACCTCCCTCGAATGGTCTGACCTGTGTGACCTTCAGTTCTCTCGTCTGGATGCAGGGACAGTTGCTTCTGCCTCTGCAGCCTCCCACGGTGGTTGGGACACTCACTCGGGGTCTTTGCACCCCTTGCGGGGCCGGCCACTGGCTCCAGCATGGGGAGCTGTGTCCAGGTGCCCGTGGGTGCCTGCAGCCAGGGCGGGAGCTGAGGGGAGGAGAAGGTGCTGCCTGGGCCGTGCCCTCGGCGGGGCCCCCTTCCCTCTGGGGTGTTTGGGGCCTGGGCCGTGCCTGACCTGAGCCGGTGTGGGGGTTTGATTCAGGGGCCTCTCCTGTAGACCTGGCCATCATGGACGTGGCACATCTCCTGGTGTCCGGGCTCCGAGGCTCCGCGTGCTGGGTCTCAGCCCCTTCGCTGAGCACCTTTTAAATATGGATTTGTTCATTAATTCATTCGCCCATTAAACCTTATTTGACCACTGTCACTGTGCTGCATGTGTGTGTGTGTGTGTGTGCACGCGTGCACAAAGGTGAATACTGTGTGGAAATAGCCAGTTAGTGGGAGAGGAGAAGGGAGGAAGCTGGGGCGGGGGGAGTTACCATTTCTTAGCACCCACCCCGTGCCTGGTGGGCTGCAGGGGGTTTCCATATGCGCGTGGTTGCATTTCGTCTTCACGGCAACCCTGCGAAGTGGTTATTGTCCCATTTTATAGTGAGGAAACTGGAGTTCAGTTGGGCTGAGTCTTTGCTACTCAAAGTGTGGTCCACGGACCAGCACCGTCCTCTTTGCCTGGGAGCTTGTTAGAAACGCACAGCCGTGGGCCTCTCCCTGGATCCGCCGAATCAGACCGTGTTGGAGCAGGATCGCCTGGGATCTGTGCACGCCACGCCGGTGATGTGAGTGGCTGGCGCAGACTCAGGCGTGTTTCCCTCCAAGTGTGCTCTCGATAGTAATGGTGGCGATCGTCTGCGTGAGCAGTGCCACTGCTGTGCTGAGCACTTTCCGTGGTTTATCACGTTTAATCCCCTCCTGTAAGTTAGGCACCGTTATCATCTCCCCCGACTGCTGGGGAACCTGAGGTCTCAGAGAGGTTAAGTAACTTGACCTGAACCTCTCTCAGGTCATGCTGTGTTTGGGAGGCAAAGAGCCTCCTGAGCGTGTGTGTGTGTGTGTGTGTGTGTGTGTGTATGTGTGTGTGTGTGTGCGTGTGCGTGTGTGTGTGTGAATTCGGGGAAGTGACTCAGAAGCAGCAGAGGTAGGCGGTGAGTCTTGGGAGAAGTCAGTGGGGTGAGGAGACCTGGCCATCTCCCAGTGCACAGACTTTCTGGCTTTTCCTTCAAGAATCAGCTCCCTGCCCCCTCCTCCGAGCAGCCCTCCCTCATTCCCCCTCACAGTTCTAGCCCCTCCTTGCTCCTGTCTCGCCCGGCTCCGTTTCTGCCTTCACCCTCATCATGCCGTCTGACATGTTTCTTGATTCCTTGCTGAGTGGTGAGGTCCTTGGAGGCAGGACCATGTCTTGATCATCCTTGTACCTTCCATCCCTAGCAGAGTTGGTTTTTTACACGTTTATTTTGTAAAAATATATTGGGGGCCTGCTGTGTGTCGAGCCCTGATGGCTTCATGGTAAGCAAGGCAGGTACAGTTCCTGATCCCCTAGAGTGTATGCTAGAGAGGAAAGCTCTTGCGGAAGGGTGACAGACTCATTCACTCGCTCACTCATTCATTCAGCAAACACTAGACGCTGGGGGTAGGGTATAAGGAAGCCAGAAGTGACCCCGGCCCACGTGGAGCTTACAGCCCAGTGGGGAGTCCACAGCCAGAGCTCTCGCTAAGGAGAACGGGAGCTGAGGGTTGGGGTACGGGGGGGATCCTGACCTCATCAGGCAGATAGGGCAACTTCCCGTGATGTCTGAAGGAGGACGTGAAGTTACCCTAAAAGAAGACCTTTTACTTGGAATGTCAGGCACCCAACATGTTCTGAACTCATCACACTTCCAGAGTTTGGGGACCTTAACTCCAAAAGAGCACTGTGGTTAAAAGCAGGAAAGTTCAGAATGTGTTTGGATTTGCAGAGGTGCAACTCCATGCTTTAAAACAGCTCTTACCCCGCGAAACGTGTTCCTGACTGAGGACTTCCACAAGCCGTGTGCTGCTGGGGGTCCCTGCATGGTCCTGCCAGGTTGTCTGTTAAGATCTGTAGCACCTGGTCTGTAAGCTGAGCCTGGACTGGCTTCACGTCACCCTCCGGCCATGGGCTGCCGTCGGGTTGCGTCACCTCCAAGCAATGGTATTGCAAGCTTTCCTTTTCCTGCTTTTAAAAACCTGTTTTATTGTGAAGTGAAACACAGATATAGAAACCCTGCAATGTAACTGTAGAACTTAGTGGATTTTGTAAGGCGGACACCACTGAAACCATCTCCTAGGTCTAGAAATAGAGCTTTGTCGGTGCATCGCAAAGCCCCCTCTGTGCGTCCCAGGGGCAGCCCCTCCCTCCGTCCAGAAGTCGCCCCCGGCTTGACTTCCACGGTGGTCGCCTCCTTGCGTCTCTCGAAAGTTCTGTCTCCCACGTGGGCACCCCTTGCCACTATAATCTAGTCTTAGAGTGTCATTCTTTAAGGAGTACGAGTGAGCAATATTTTTTGCAAGAATGATTATTTTAAAAATCCCTTAAAACAAATCCCTGATCTGGGTGTTTCTTGTGTTTAGGCTCCTGGATAAACCATTTTCCACCGTTGGCAGGTGAAGATAGGGCAGGAAGTGCCTACCACCTAGCAGGTGCGCGCTCGGAGTTTGACGCAAGCCGGGGAGGTTTTAGAGTCGCCCAGGGAAGAGGTCGGGCAGTCCCGACCCTGGGTGAGGATGGCTGGAGTGGACCAAGAGTGGAGGGCAGGAGCGATGGGCGGCTCTGGGGGAGGGGTTAGCGTGCAGGGAGAGGGGAGTCGCGCATCACTCTTTCTCCGAGTGATTTGTAGCACAATTCCCCTTCAGTGCGCCAGGGGGAATTAATCTCCTCGCACCTGCTATGGCAGGTAAACCTGAGTTTGCTGTGGGGCTGTCCGGGACGTGCATGGGTGTGCATCTTCTAGGCCATTCTTAATCGGAATTGGTGGCAAGGGAGTGTTTCCTGCTGAGTCAGGCTCCTCACCACGCCACCCGAGAGGGGACTTGAGGCAGGTGGTCATGTGTCTGGCTTGGTTGGAGGTCCTAAGAGTCTCAATAACTTGCAGCAATGTGTTGACTTTTAGAAGTTCCACACAGGCGAGCTCTATGGGAGAGGGGCGTGGGTGATTTTACAATGCCGAATAATTAAACAGGGCTAAGCTTTGGCATGGGCCGTGCGGTCCTCAGCATGCGGGAGCTCTGTGTCCTGGACGCTTGCTTCGTGTGGGAGGATGATGAAGCCGTCCTCTTAGTAGGAACTGGGGGCTGGTCTGCTCATCTCTCTCCACGGAACCCATCTTCTCTACACAGGGAACATGAACTCGTTACAAAGGACTCCCTCTGCTAGAAGTTCAGAGTACAGGAGATGTTAATATAGCCAATTTTAAGCTGAGTGGGTGGTAAACATTATAAACCTATGGAATCCCCAATATTATCTTGAAACTCAAGAGAAATGAGATTGGGGATTCTTGGCCTCGTTAATTAATAAATACTTATGGAAAGTCTGTCTTTTGTCTTTGGCGTGGAGGAGATGATCCCAACGTCACACAGTCTAATGGGAAAGAAATAGCTGTCATTGTCATCATGGCAAGGAGTCCAGAAGAAAAACAAAACACCTGAGCACAAAGCAAGCTGTTTACTGTGTGTTGGTGACGTGGAGTGGGGGTTCTCACCGTCGGCAGGCGGGGTTTCTGTCTTTCGGTAGATCTTTGGCTTTTGAAAAGTCCCACATGCTGTAGAAGAAAACTCAAGTAATTACGCAGCCACGTGGACACGGGTTCTGAGGCCTGCTCCTGGGTGTCCCCGCCATCTCACTAAGCGCTTGTCGGCAGAGGTGCTCACAGCGCCTGAACTCGATGTGGAGGCCCCCACCCGCCCGTGGCCCCCACATGCCCTGGGCGGCGTGATGGTTGCAGCCACCTCCCTTCCGGGCAGGTGCGACAGCCGGCTCTGACGGCCTTCGAGCGGGGTGCTGGTGTCAGGTAAGAGCTGGGCTGGGTGAGGTGGTTTCAGGTCCCTTCCATCTTGAAGCTTCCCTGGGTCCAAGCTTAAGGGAAAGGCGGGGAGCTTTTGAGCCATACGTCTGCTGGGAAGATGACCCTGAAAGGTGCCACCGAGTCATCTGTGACAGTCCAGACGCTCCTTGCCTTGGCCAGTGTTGGAAGTGAGGGGAGCTGGCCCTACTCTGTGTATCTCTGGCCTCCTGCAAGGCTGTCTGTCCTCCAAGCACTTGATGGTCATGTTGCTTTGAGTCTAAGACGTGTATCTGTCATAGTCTAACATTTCTGAAACTGGGAAGCCTTTCAGTGTCCATATGTATTTAATGAAAGGGCACCCACTGCAGAGAACAGGCTGTCCTTAAGTTGGTGGCATGTCATGCACTCACAGCCTCTTAGACTCCAAGGGCTGTGTTTCCTGGTGGTGGTGGCCTGGGCTGATGCAGGCTGCCACCAGGATTTGAACACCGAGCCCCAGACCCATGTGATTATAGCTGTGGCCTCCTGGGCTTCTTTCTGTGCCCAGAGGAGGCAGCCAGCAATGGACAGCAAGTCTGTTCCGAAAACCCTGGATGCTGACACCTTCCAGTCACCTCTGTGGGCTCTCACCTGCTCATGCTTAAACGCTCCGTTTGCCCATCCTCCCTCCCGCACGCACCTTCAACGGCTCCCTGTTTCTTCCACCTCAGACTGGGACTCGGACTGGCTTTCAGTTCTGGCCCCTCCATCATTGTTTCTGCCTCAAGCAACCGTTCGCGCAGTTCCTTTCTACCGCTGTGACCTCCTCCGAGCAAGGCTGTCTCTGACTCCACTTTCGGTCCAACAAGTGCCGAGGACAGGCCCGGCTGGTGGCAGGCGTTCGGCAGCCCTTGCTGGCTGATGCGCGGATGCGACTGCAGCTCAGACCCGAAATCCTCCAGGCATTTTATTACCGTCAGCCTCTGTTAATCTCGAGGAGTCACAGTTACAGGAGAGAAGTCAACTCGAAGAATGGCTAATTATTATTATTATTATTTTGAACCAGCTACGATTTGCAAAGGGTACGCAGAGGGAAGGAGGCACAATAGAGCACACCCTGTAAAGGGAGGTTACTGAGAAGGCTTCCCGGTAGCTGGTGAAGGGCGTGTAAATAAATCTCATTTCCCTCCAACGCAACTCGTCACAAGCTTAATTACAGCAGCCACAATATGTGCATGTGTGTGTTTTTTTCATTAGTGAAAGAGGGTCATTATCAGCCATGTCTGGTAAGAATTATTATGAAGGGCCTGGTTCACCCTCGATAGGTGTCCTCAGAGAGCAGAGAGGAACTTTCCGTGTGAACTAAAGAGTTTCCAATTAAGGTGGTTTGGAGGAAGCAGGAAGCGGCGACGCAAATTAGAAAAAGATTACAGAAAGGGGAAAAACGGGCGCGGCAGCGGGAGGTTCTGGGAGGCTCGGTTAATTACCCTGTGGAGGAAGATTTCCTTCTGGGGGCTGGACCCTCTTCCCCCAACGTTGTCACTTGGCTGCCCAGAAATCTTGGGGCTATAAAACCTCTCCTGGGGTTCTCTCTGGCATTCTGGCTCCAGAGAGCTGAAAATGAGCCTTGCACTTGGGGGGACAGGGCGTGGCCACTCTGGCCCCCTCTTTTAGATGGTTTTTACACCGCCCTCGCCTCCTCCCAAGGGGGGCGGCAGGGGAGAGCCTGCTGCCGTCACCACCAAAGATCAGGCCCTGGAGGACTGTTGCAGTGAGCATATTGTCCTAGAAATAAATAGCTGAAAACCCAGAGTCAGAAATTAGTTAACACAAAGGAAGTCGAACCCTACAGGCCAAGTTCCAATTGTCTGCAGGAAGCGCCCTGCCCAGGGGGGCCTTTGAGGGAGGATTTAAGTCCATTCTGCCTGGCACTCGATGCACAATGTGGGCAAAAAAGTTTTTTCTTTCCTTCCTTCCGACCCCCACCCCCCATCCCTGAATGGTTACGTCCCTCATTAAGCAGTGTAAGGGGCTGCACTTTGTGGTGCTAATAAATCTCTAGTGATCCAGAAATCAAGGCTGCCCCGGCTCTGTGCAAATGCGTTCCGGCGGCTCGGATGCCGTCTGCTCTTGTATGCCCAGCAGGGCAGATCCAGCAGCTTTCAGAGTGGGAGAGAACCCAGAAGCCCCAGCCCATCGAAGTCTCTTCCGGTGCTGAGGGTCCCCAACAAGTGTTCTTCTAGGCGCCGCTTGGATGCCTCCCAGGATGAGAGACTCATCTCATTCCAAAGCACCTTGGTCCCCCATGGCAGCCCCGATGGTCCGTTTGCCGAGCACTTACTGAGGGCCACTGACTACTTAATCACACAGACATCATTGAGAACCTCTTCTGCGTTAGGCGCTGTGCGAGGCGTTAGGGATTAACCGGATGACCCAAGATGGAGATTTCCTGCCCTCCTGGAGCTTACACTGGTCTGCGTGTCAGGAGACCAGAAACAGTAAGCGTGACAAGGCAAGCTCTGGGAGAACTAAAAGCAGGCAGGATGAGGTGGTGGGGGCCGCAGCGCCACTGTCCTGCTCGGATGAGGAGTTGTTAAACCCAGACGTCTTGCGCTGTCTTTATAAAACCCCACCCGACCTGGCTCCCACCCAGAAGTGCCAACCTTTCCACTCCTTGAGCACTCCAAGTGTGCTCCACCTCAGGGCCTTTGCACTAGCTGCGCCTTCCGCTTGGAATACTGTTCCTCCATTTTTATGCCTGGCTTCTTCGTGCCATTCAAGTGTTACTCAAATGTCCTCTCCCCAGAGAGGTCTTTTTTGACCTCAGGGGCTAAAGTTGCCTCTTCCCTCGCATCACTGCCTACCCGTCACCTCTGCTGTAGTTCTCTGCCCCTTGTCTGTCACCGCCTGAGATTTTCTGATCATTGTATTCCCTGCTGCCCGTTGGATTTTGTTGGGAGTGGTTGAGCGCTGTGTCCCCAGCCCAAGATATTGCCTGGCACTCAGTAGGCCCACAGTCACGAACGGTTGAGTGGGGAAGACTTGTGAGGCACGTGCCGGCTCTGTCTGTCCCCTTGTGTGATGCCCACAACAGCCTAATCTATTATCCTCCCATTTTACAGATAGAGAAACTGAGGTTCAGAGAGGTTAAGTAATTAACCTAGAGCCACACAGGGGTGCATCTCCAGCTTGTCTAAGGTCAAACCCACGCTTGCAGTCCTCACGATGAACCAGTGCAGGTTCTGTCTCTTCCTGGTTGGCCCCACGGGATCTGCTCTGTGCCCTGTGACCTCCCAGAACAAGCCTGCTCACTTCATGGGCCACTCTTTGGTGGTTTCTAGACAGTCTCTCTGCCTCCCCTCTGCACCCCCTCTTAGAGGACAAGATGCTTGGAGAGATATCCAGGGCTGGAGGATGTCGCCATTGTGGGAGATGGGGACCAGATCCCTGGTTCTGGTTCTGGTGCTGGGAAGGCCCCGGGCAAGTCATACGGCCAGGAGAGGGATTTGCCGCTCTGCCTGGAAGGGCTGCTGAACACCCACCAGGCCTGAACCGATTGTGGGGGGAGGGCTACTGACACCCCCGCCCCCGAGTGCTGTTGCTGGCTGGGGTCTGCAGAAGCTGGGCCATGCCCCAGGCCACCTGTTTCAGATGCCTTCCTGGGCTATGTCATAGGCACAGTGGCCCAAATTCTTGGATTCCTGGGGTAACAAGTCATGGGTGGGGGAGGATGTTGCCGCATGGTTCAGATTTCTTGTCCAGGAGCTCAGTTTGGAGGTAAGCCCCTGGACGTGGGCCAGGAGAGCCTGGCCAGGGTTGCGGGGGGTGTTGGGGGCCCTGAGATGAGCTGCCGCTCTTTATTTGCTCAGTCCTTGCAGTGGGGTGTTGGCCCAGCCCCTTGCCCTCTCTGGGCTGTCAGGGTCTCTTCACTGTCCTGCCTGGGGGCCACTGTTATCCTTCCAGGGCTAAGACGCAGGAGTTCAGGCGCTCGAAGATTGTAGCTCCGGGGCCCTGCTGGGAGAGACAGCCCAAGGCCACTTTCTGGCATAGGTGTTGGGCTGTGGTGGCCGACCTGGCACTATTTTGGTAGAATACCAGCTTTCGATTATCACTTAATCTTTGAGAAATCACAACACTCATCTGGCTGAGGTCACGGTGGGATTCGAACCCAGGTCTGACTTCACGGCCGGTGTCCGGACCCCGGCGCTTTGCGTGGAGCCGAGTGCACCTTGCGAACGACGTGGCACCTCGTGCTAGAAACGTTTGCCGGGAAGGTTTGGCCGAGTCGGATTACTTTAGGGTGCCTTGGCTCTCAAGCAGCCTCTGTGCATGAGCAATGGTGCTCTGTCCTCAGTCTGGGCTTCCCACGGTGGCCTTGGACCGGGTGCGCAGGCTGACTCCAGCTCCGTCTCGAGGGGCGCTCTCCCCGCCGCTTTCTGATTCAGGATGTGGCGGTGTGTCCCAGGCCTTCCTCAGGCCCCATGTTGCCGCTGGACTTCGATCTCCTACTCTGCGCTGTGGACACGCCGGCTCCCTCTCAGCTCCTGGAACGGATGACGCGCCGTCACCCCGGTTCCTTTGTGCCGGCGGGTTCCTTCCCATCCGCAAAGCGGGCTTGCCCTCCTCCTCAGCGAGGCCGCTGTCGCCACCCTGGCTGAAGCCGGCCTCTGCTGGTCCTCCTCACATCACCTCTTCGATTTCCTTCAAAGCTCTGATCGCTCATAGGAATGATTTTGTTTCTCTATTAATGCGTCTGCTGTCTTTGTCCCCCACTCGAGGGTAAACTCCCCGAGAGGTTGTCTGCCTGGTTCCCGGCCACATCCTGGGGCAGTCCCTGGCTGGCTCTAGGGTCCCGATGAATGTTTTGAGATCTCATAGCTGTGCCTTAAACATTCTGCCGTCTGTCTGTCTTCTGGAGAGGGGCGTCAGGCTGGCCCCGGGGGCCTCGGCCCTCCTCCTCGTGGCTGGCCGTGCACCTTCCGTGAATCGGTGCTGGCCGCCGGCAGAGGCAGAGGAAGGTGCCTCCCTAGGGGGCTGCTTCCCAGAAACATCCAGCCTACTTCCCCCACCGGGATCCCCCAAGGACAGAAGAATTCACGGGCTTCTTGGAAGCCCTCCTGCCTTGGCCCCTGGAGGGCGTGGATGACTGGGGGCCCCGTGTTTAACTGTTAGTGATGAAACCCAGGAAGCCTCCCGGTTTCATGCCTAGGAAGGGGAACTCTCCTTTGCTGCGGAGGAGAAAGATGAGAGGAAGCTGCCAGCTGAGAATTCCCAAGTAGGAATTTCCTAAACTTTCCCCAGATCACTGGGTGCGAGGAAGAGGCCCTGCCATGACTCACCTGGAGCGGGAACGTGCTAGGTGAGTGTGCGCTCCGAGGCGCACATGTGAGTGACACCCAGAGAGGGGCTTGTAAAAAGAAAACTGCGCCGCGTCCTTCAGGGTCAGCTGCCCACATGCTCCCCCACGCGGCCCTTCGTCCTCTGCACTTGCATGTACAGAATGGGAAGTGGTGGCCGGGAAGGTGGGAAGAACGGACGGCCAGGCTCTGGGGACTTGAACGGGCCCTTGCTCCAGGTGAGCTGAGGCAGGTGGTCCTCTGAGCACCACCTCCAGAGGTGCTCGTTAAGCCGTGACTCCCAGGGTGAACCTGTGTGCAAACCAGGAAACCTGTTCTAAGATAGAGACCCGCCCACCCCTCCCCGGCTCTCTGCTGGGGGCTGCTCGCATTTAACTAGGAGTCGCAGACCCATGTGATTTCCCTCCAGACGGAGCTTTAAAGGCAGACTCTAAAAAACGATCCCTGGAAGAGATGACCACGGTACAGGGGCGAGTGGAACAAAGTGTAAAAAGGTTACAAACCAGCGTGCGGCTCCGGATCCCATTCTCACGCAGTGGTTGCTGCGCGGGCCGTAAATGCAGGAGGGGATGTGCGGGATCCTGCTCATCAAAGTGGTCACAGCCCAAACCTCTGGTGGCGAGATTTCAGGTGATTTTCACTATTTTCTTTATACTTTTCTGTATGGCTTGTATCTTTGACATCAGTCACAGTTACCTTTGTAATCAGAAATAATAGTACAGCTTCATTTTTGTGGGAAAGAAAGCAACTCGGAAGCACAGAAGCAGTTCCGGGGGGAAAGCCGGCGCGACCTCGGGCTGGCCTGTTGCAGCCCGCGTCGGGGCCAAGGTCAGGACCTGGGGTGCTCGCAGGAAGTGCCGGCAGAGCCCCCAACTTGGCATTTCTGGGTGGGCTCGGGTCTCTCCTGCATCCATCCTGGGGGCCCCTGGACCTCATTTCTGGGGTGTCTGTCTGTGGTGAGTCTTGCTGCCAGGTGCCCCTCTTTGGCAGGTGCCTCGGCTTGAAAGGAGGTTACGTCCTGTGCTGCTACCCACCGGCCTCGCCTCCGTATTTAACACCGTGGAGACGGAAGGGCAAAACCTGGATCCTGGGGAAGCCCTGTTGTCCGTGTGGGAAAGCTAAGGGCTGTGGTCTTGTTGGTCTCTGCCTGTGGCCTGGACTTCTCCGTTCACCCCTTTCCACGTGAGAGCCTGCTATCCTGGATGGCTGGATTCAGAGTCCAGAGTGCTGAAAAGTCATTCTATGATAAAGACGTCTGCACTCGAATGTTTAGGGCAGCAAAATTCACTATTGCAAGGACGTGGAAGCAACCCAGGTGCCCGTCAATCCATGAGTGGATTAATAAAATGTGGTATAATTATACAATGGAATACTACTCAATTATAAG
>RJWJ010000492.1:120629-223973 GCA_004363605.1 Indri indri
TAGCACCTATTATATTTTCCTGGATAGAGCTTGAGCCCATCCTCCGAAGTGAGGTATCACAAGAATGGAAGAATAGGCACCACATGTACTCGCCGTCAAACTGGCGCTGAGTGATCAACACTAAGGTGCTCACATGGTAGTAATGTTCTTTGGGGGTAGGGGGGTTGGGGGGGTGGGTAAACTCACAACTAATGGACTCGGTGAGCGTTGTAGGCGGGGGAAGGGCACATCTCAAATCATGGTTGGGATGTGGCAAAGTTATACCATGTAACCAAAATGTTCGTACCCCCATAATTTCATGAAATAAAAAAATTAAAAAAAAAAAAAAAAAAAAGAGCCTGCCATCCTGGGAAGCACCTCCATGGTCAGAAAGGAGCACCGGTCTCTTGGGTTGGAACCGCTGTTGTGTCATCCTCTAGCTGTGACCTTCCCCTCTCTGGGCGTCAGTTTCCTCATCTGTGATAGCACCTACCTCATGGGCAGGAGGCCACAGCGGTGTCCATCAAGCTGCTTCCTTTTCCTCCCCTCCCTGCAAAGAAAAGGGGCTTTTGCTGGAGAGATTTCCCGAAACCGTTTTGAACCCTGACCCTGGCCACATCTTGCCTGTAGCAAGTGATCATGTGACGTCACCCGATGTGATTTCTTAGCAACCAGTTCCTCCTGGTCGGCCCGGCCATCAGATGCTCTCCTACAGAGAGAGTTTGAGTAATTTTTTCCATTCGATGTGCACTCATGGAAGGGGGCCAGGATGCCTTTTAGGCAGTACCTGGTTCCTCCTTAGATTAGACTGTTTTCCATTCTCATCTCCCCAAAGGTGGTTTTCCAGACTCAGCTGTGACTCACAATCTCAGCCTACCCACAGGAGAGTCAGAAAATTGGTGAGAAGTCAGAGTTGGGGCATTGGTGTTTTTTTTTTTTTTTTTTTAAAAACACAAAGGTGGAAAATCTGCATGTACTTAAAAATGACTAGCGTGCTGTCGTGCAGCAAGGGGTGCTGTCTAAGAGACTCTGCCTTGAGGAGTGACGTGCAGGACTTGAAATCACCCCAGTTCTCATTCACTCATTCACCATGCAGTTACCGTGCACCTGCCAGGCTGGGGATTCCGCAACGAGCAGATGGAAGTTCCTGCCCTGGGAGAACCAAGTGCTTGGGGACCATTTATTTTTCTTAGGCTGGAACCCCCAGCCCTGCTCCTCCCTGCCCCCCTGCACCTGTGTGGGGGCGGAGCCCAGGCTGGACAGTGGCCCCGGTTCTGCCAGTGACTTGCCTTGTGGCCCGAGGACGATACCGGGGTCTTGGATTCCGGAGGAGCTGTGGGTCGGGCTGGCTGCTTGCTCCAGGGCCTCTTCCGTCTAAAACTCTGGGCTTCCCTGTGATTCTCCAACTCGTTCACCAGCATTCTTCTGAAAATTTTTATCATTTCAAAATTTTTGGTAGCTCAGCAATAGTGTTTTTTTTAAAAAATGAAATATTTCAGATACAAAAGGGAATGACAAGCATCCCAGACGTCCCTTTCAGTGCGAGGAATGTGCCACTGTCCAGCCCGCGCGGCTCCCGCTGCCCTGCTCTCCCTGCCCCGGGCCTGGGTCCGTCACGTCTGTGTCCGTCTTTCTTCTGGAAACATGTAGAAATGTTAGAGCAATACTCTTGGTAGACATGTTTTAAAACCGAATATAAATGTCATATTTTACCATATATGTGGTCTATCTTAGGTTGCTTTTTTCCTCAGTGTTATGTTTGGAAGAGTGATCACGTGGGCACCTGTAGCTCGGTTTCATTAATCTGAATCGCTGCGTGGTGTCTGCTCTGTAAATGTGCACATTCCGCCGATCTCCTGTTCATGGAAATGGAGACGCTTCCTCATTTTTGTGCGTGTGCTGTTCCGTGGTGAATATTCCCACACTGGACTCAGGAAGGTGAAAACAGGAGTTTTCTAGCACATGAGCCTCTGTGTGCGTGCCCGGGTCAGAGGGCATGGCTCAGACACACCTCCCTTGCCTCCGGCTCAGCTCTCCCCACTTTAGGTAACTTCCTTCCCAGTCGTTCCAGAAGGTGTCTTAGTGGTCTTACTTGAGTCGCAGGCCCAGACTGGAGTCTGGGGGGAGCTCAGGAGGCTGTGACAAGGGAGGGACAGCTGTCGGGCCCTGCTCGGGTACAAGGGCCCCGGGCTGTTAGGAGGAAGTAGCTCTTTCGCCTCTTGTCCTGAGCTTTCTTAGAAAAGTACCCGTCTCTTTGGAAACAACAGTGGGGAGCAGGTTAAGGAAGCCAGGTTTGGGCTTTCACTCCGATTTTTGAGCACGACCCAGGGCAACGACCTTCAGCTTGTGCTTTTTGAAGGTGGGGAAACTGAGGCTGCTGGGTCTAAGCAGATCCCTCGAGGTGTCTGTGGGACCTGCCGAGCCCAGGAAGCCACTCTGCTCTGCATCCTGTGCTGTCTTCCTGCAGCCAGAGGCCAGGTGGTTCCTTTAGTGATGCCTAGAATCGATTCTGTCACTTATAGGTGGGAAAACCAAGCCCGGAACAGGAGGGGCTGACATCATACCCCACTCACCTAATACCCTCAACACTACATTGATATAGGATGTTGTTACAGATGGGGGAAACTGAGGCTCAGAGGGAGGAAATGACTGGCCCAAGGTCATGCCAAGAGTTGGGGACAAAGCTCAGATAACCATTAGGCATCTCCGCAGGTCCCCTTCACCCGTCCTCATTTTAGGGTGTTTCTCTGGCCCGCTGGAGCTGGCGTTGCTGCCCAGTCACCAGTTGGACCTTCCGTGGGGTGAGGAGATGGTCCGCTGGGTCCCGGCCCCCTCTCTGCACCCCCGGGGACCTCCCACAGAAAGCCCTTTCCTGCCTTTGATGCGATTTCTTGCACTTTCCCGATAATATTCTGGGCTCTTCCTCACGTGAGGGGGTCAGCTGTGAGGCATCTCAGCAATTTGTAATTCTTGAAAATTCTGTTTGGTGACATGAGTTAGCATTTAATAGACACCCTGCCACCTCCTCTCACCCTATTGTGACAAGCTCCTGGCAGAACTCTTTGGAGACTCAGGGTAATTGCACCATGCTGCGGACGGGAAGACCGCGTTGCGCTCCAGTGCGCCTCAAAAACGTCTTCACAATAGACAGCCAGGTACGCATTTGCCCGGCTTCAAGGTAATGATTTAAACTTAATTTGACCCTTGATGAGGGAGCCCATGTTTCTGGTCAGACGCAGTCTTTCAGCTTGGGCTTGCCTGCCACGCCGTCAATGCTAACACAAATAATTCCTTCGTAACAAGTGCCTTTCAGAGGGTGTCTGCTGCTGACAGCTAATATAGAATTATTGCCCCTGAATGCATTTCTGTAATTACTTCCCAGAGATCTGTCTTTGTGTTAGAAGACATTTCGCACTTTAGTAGCATGAGTGTTTTGGGAGAGCCCGAGCAATAATTATGAACAGTCTTTCTGTGAAAATAAACCTAAAAAAATTATAAAAGCTAATTCTAAAATTGGTTAGAGTCAGGGAGGAATTTCATTTGAATTTGATTCATGTATATTTATTCCGAGTATAATAACCTTTCCTGTATGGAAACTTTTTTTTTTTTAAACAAAAGCAATAATGATGCAAAGAGCCCGCTTTCTAATTTTTGAGCCATAGTGAAACTGAAAACTGATTAAAAGTGACAAGTTGCTCGAGACTGAATAAAGAAGCGTAGTCGCGGAGCCCTGATAGGAGACATTTGCGGTAATGGAAAATGAAATGATTCACAGTGTGATCAATAAAAAATTAGCAGCATTTAATAAAAGGTTTCTGCTTCATGTTGACTAAAGAACATCGCGAGCAGTTTGAAATCCGAGTTAAGTGACGTTTTGAGGATGAGCCTGGGGGGTGGTGTGTGGGGTGTGCTCGTGCATATAGATGGAATGGATATTGGCCATCTCGAGATGGGGGGGCGGTGCTGGCCACTTGACCTTTGACCTGTGGTTAATCCTCCCCCAGTCTCTGCTCCTCTTTGTGTAGGAACGTGTATCCACGAGTCCTAGGCCACCGACCAGGCCTCGCTTTCACTGGCTGGCGTGGGCTGAGTGCAGTCCCCATCTAAATCCACTCCCACCCCATCGGGGTCACCCCACCCGAAGCCCCTCAGGTCTCTGTGGTGGACGGCATTGTGCTGCCCGGGCCATTGGCTTTCTTCTGTTGGCTGCCCTGGGAATCCAGGTTTCTGGAGACGTCCGGGAATGTCTTAGGGCCCACTTGTGGGACGCTGAACACCCTCCTGGGGTCGAGAGGGAAATCGGCGCAGAGCTGGCAGACCTCAGCAAGTGGATGAGGCCGTGGGGGGAGACCCCGTGGTCTCCCGAGGAAGCCCACTACCTGCACGGGTCCTTGGCGGTGGGCTGGGGGCTGCCGCCCTCCACGCGGCGGGAGGGTGCTGGCGCCTTGGAAGCTGAGTGTGGGCCGCCATTTGGCTTCTCCCTCGGCGGAACAGCGTGGCGAGAACCACCCATCAGGCCTGCTCTCTCTTTTCCAGGTGCCACTTCAGTATCCCTGGAAGGTGACCGCACACCAGGCTGTCTCCATGCCCAGCAGCTGGTTAATTTTTAAAGGGTTTTTACACTGCCCCTGTGCCAGGACTGGAGGGAGGGAGGCTCCTTGTCCCCCGGACCCACCTGGGAACTGGATGGGAGGCCCCAGGCTGAAGGGTCACTGGTGGGGAGGGAGCAGCTGGTCTCTGCGCTACAGTAGAGGCCCTGGAGCCTGGGCTGGTGGCTGGTGAGTCCCCAAACCAGGGAACCCTCGGCTCCCTGCACCCTGGGCAGCAGCCAGGGCGAAGCGTCCCTTCCTGGCCTTATTCCTGTTGTCTCGACCCTCCCCAGAGATACAGACCTGTGGCTGGGTCTTTAAATGTCAGAGTGGGCAGGGCCTTCTAGACTGCTTCATTCAACAGGTCCTTATTGAGCACTTGCTGTGTACCAGGCCCTATGCTGGGTGCTGAGGGGTGGGAGAGGGGGAGGCCGGGTGAATACACTGACGGGGACCCCGCCCACCCGGAGCGTGTTCACCTGCCCGGGAGATGTTTGCGTGTCCTGCGCGTGAAAGTATGGTGACTGCAGGGGCAGGACAGGAGCCCAGCAAGCCCCCTGAGCTCCCCGGGGGGCCTGTCCCCGTGGGGGCGGAGACTCACCGAGCTGAGACCTGGGAGGCGAGGAGGCGCTGGCTGCGGGAGCTCCCGTGCGCTTTCTGGTCGGACGGTGGAGATCCTCCCGAGGAGCACTGCCGTGGGCGTCCCCGGCGGGAGGTGGAGGAAGCAGGCCTCCCCCAGGGTGGAGCTGACGCCTCGGAGTTCTGCCCTGGGGCCTGCCCTGGCACGGCGACAGTCACTGAGGTGCACTGTTTAGAAATGGCTTCTCCGTGGTCCACGCCTTAATTTGCAGGCGGGGTGACCCAGGCGCAGAGGGCACACCTTGTCTAGAACCCACAGCAACCTCGAGTGGCCCTGGGGCTCTGCGCTCTGTCCTCGCCGCCTGTGTTTGTCTTTGACCCTGCACCAAGCTCCCGTAGCCTGGCTGCTGGTTCTGTTTCTGGGGTACAGACCCTCCTCTGCCCCCTTCTCCTTCTCCCCAGAAAGAGGAGTTCCTCTTTCTGCAGGCGCCACAAGGGGGTGATTTGTGCCCCAGCTTTGTCGCTTTGAGTTCGGCTCCAGGACCGGGAGCAATTAGGAGTGTCAGGCGCTGGCGCTGGCCACAAATTAGCTGGATTTATCGAGCTCGCCACGCGGCCCTGACATCCTTCCTCCCTGCGCACCTCCGTCTCCCCTTCCCTGAGACGGAGCGTGGCAGCGAGGGGAGGGCGGGATGGTTGCCGCCTCAGGAGGTCGCGAGGACGAACGGTGCACAATTTTCATGGTTCCGGGGTGGCTTTGTCCGACAGTTCTTCATTACTGCATGTGGCGAGATCAGTTTTACTAAGATTGGAAGGCTTGGCGGAGCGATGCTGTCAACTATGCTGCAAAAATATGGTTTCTTTTTGGTGGGGGCATTTGTGATTGATTTTTCTTCCCTCGCCCTAACTGCCTTGTCTCCCTCTCATCTGCCTTCTTTTCTTTCTACCCATTCCTTACCCGGCACAGTTGGGAGCCAGGTGCAGGTGTGCCGTGGGGCGGGGGAAGTTGCCATCTCTCTTTGCCTCTGTGGGTTGGGCTGAGAACTTGAACCACCCCGGGGAGGGTAGAGTCTTCGTTCCTTTATTTATGGAACACCCATAAAAAGCAAGGTGCTGGTGACAGAAGGTCAGCCTCACTCAGTTAAGGAGCTGTGCTTTGTTCTTTGATATGTCTGCAGCACCTGGAACAGGGGCTGGCACATGATAGGTGCTCAGCGAATGTTTGTTGATTGACTGAAGATAGGAAATATTTGCATCTGATATGGCTCCAGCTTTTGGGGAGCAGATTGCTGATGGGACCTGGGTGGCAGAGACTTGGAGTGAGGTCCCCTGGAAGGTGGCCCCCACAGAGAGCTCCTACAACCTGAGCAAGAGGTGGTACCATCCTCATTCTCTGGGTGAGGAAACTGAGGCTCAGAAGTATAAGTAACGAAGATCTCACACAGAAATGGGCTTGGACTCAGGTCCTAAATCTCCAAAGAAGAGACACTTTCATCACTGCCCAGCCAACCTCCCTGCCTGGTGAGGAGTGAGCAGATGACACCGTGATCCAGGGGCACGGGTGGCGCATGCTGGCCATGCCCCACGGCAGAGACCCTCAGCAGATGGCCTAGGCTGTACCCAGCCCTCCAAGGTGTATTGTTTGGCCTGTACTGTGTTTCTCAAAACTTGAAGTCAACATTTAGAAATACAGAGATTTTACGTAAAGACATGGATTTCCTTCTTTAAAAAAAACCCAGCTGATGTGGTTGTACCAGGTGTCACGTGTCCATGTGGTGAGCATCCGGAGTTCAGCAGGGACCGCTTCCTTGGGTGGGCTTCTGCACCCCGACCCGGTTCAGCCTGTTACACTCGTTTGTGTAATTTGTGTAGTGGGGGTGGTGGCACTGGACTTACGAGCTTTGGTGGCCCGCTTGTTATCTGAGTGACGACGACAAAGCGGGCTGTCTTACCCAAGAAAGCCTCAGTTTTGCTCTCTGTAAAATAGGGCTGATGGTGACGTCTCCCTTTCTGGACCACAGGGTGCTAGATGAAGTGTACGAGTGAGTCCGAGGGTCTGTTGTAAGAGGAAGCCATTGCCATGACTCTGCCAATCTTTTTGGCTTTAGCTTCTAGAATCCCTGACAACTGAAGAGGCGTTCTCTGGAAGGCTCTAGTCATTTCTGTGGTCAGCTGTGGGCCTGTGCAGAGGCCCGATGCAGCCCAGGTCAGGTTCAGCGTCTCCGACTGACCTGGGCTTGAAACTCCATCCGCAGAGCCATCGGCACTGACGGGGACAGCAGGCGCTCCCCAGACAGCCGTCCTGAAGTCGCTTCCTCATTTAAGAAGCAGAACTTGGACAGCAAATTATGTGTTAAAATATTTGCTTACAGCTCTGCTGCCAAGGAGACCCTTTAGGCTGAGTGTTAAATGTTACCCCGCTGCCTGTACTGCAAATATTTTAAACCTGAAGATAAATAATGGCTGCCTGGCGGAATTTGGGCCGGCCATGGGCGCACAAGCAGGGTGGCTAATTGGGGCGAGCAGGCGCCTCGCCCAGCCCGGCCACACCCTCCTGGGCAGTGGAAAGTGCTTGCGGCAGGGCCCGAGCAGACACCAAGTAGAGGCTGAGCCTGGGCTTTGACCTGGCGCCTGGGTTCTGGAAGTGCTTCCTGCCCTGGGGAACGTGTTTGTAGGAAACATACGGGCTGTTAAAGTGGAATATACATTTCCATTAAAAAAAAAAACGTTGCTCCAGGGTGAAGTCTTTGCAAATGGTAGACACCTTCCCAGACCGTTTTCCCCTCAGCTGCCTGCAGGGGGTGAGGACAGGGAAAGTGGGCTTGTAGGTGTAAACACATCCGCGCTGTGTCAGGCCTTGGCCCAGGACCTGTCCCTTACAGACCCTGGTTGGAGATCGCACTGCTTCATGGGCGAGGTGGCTTGTACCTTACTCAAGGTCACACTGTCTGGGTGGAGAGAGCGTGGACTGGAACCCAAGGCTTTCCTTTCCTGGCTGAGTGGTTTTCCTTTTTGTGGTCTACGTGGCCATTTTTGTGCCTTTCGGGGGGGCGTGCGCCCTGACGCTCCTCGCCCTTCTCTGGCCTCCGGAGCACGCGAGTCTTCCTGCCAGACCCCCTCGTGTGATGTCTCCTTCTCTGGTCGGGGTCACGCTGTGCGCGTTGGTTTGAATCACTTGACTCACAACAGCAGCAGTAAGGCGGTCATCATAAGTTACTATTTTCTCGAGTTTTATTATACATAAAGTTGATATATTACCTCATTAAGATCATTTAACTGAATTCAATGAGTCCCGGAGAGGGTAAGTGACTTGTTCAAGGTCCCCCAGCTGCTGACTGGTGGCATATGGATTTGAACCCACGCGGGCTGGCACAAAAGTCTGTGATTCTCTTCTGTTCTTTCCCTGCCGTCCTGACAGTCCCCGGAAGGCGAATCCTGCTTTCTGCTGCCCGTGCGTGTCATTACTTGGTGACTGTCTTTATTTCAACGACTTGGTTCTGTCAGCCCCACTGAACTCCTTGTACCGGCGTCCGATGCTTCCTGCGCAGTTGAGTTCCTGGTCAACCCCTGGGTGTGCCTAGAACTCACCCGTGGCAGTTCTGCTTTCTGCAGGGCTGGGTGACACCTGCCAAGGTCCGATTGGAGAAGTGAGACCTGGGGAAGCCTCTCCGGGACTCGCCAGCCCCCCGAGCTGACTCCGCTGCCTCCCCACTCGCACCTGGCCCCCTTCTTGGCCGTCCTCTCTTTGTGCCACTGGTGTCCGCTCTCCCCTGCACCCTTCCTCCCTCTCCGCCCTGCTCCAGCCTCCTCCTGGCACGTCGAAACCCTGCAAGGCTCCCGTGGCCACCTCGGTGGTGCTTGGCTGTGTGTACAGCCCACGATGGCCACCCATCCAGGTGAGCCTCCCTTCCGCCCTGCGAGGTCAGAGAGGATGGTGTCACCAGGACCAGGCTCCTTATTGGCACATGACAAGAGACGTGGCTTGGTCAGGGTCCCTCATGTGGCAGGGTGAGGGTTCTAGAGCCAAGGCTGGAAGGAACCTGGTCCCTGACCGCCCCGGCCTAGGGTGCAGCCCTCGCTGTGTACACCTTCTCTTTGGCGTTCAGTTACTCATCCGTTTACTACTCGCTCACCCCGTGTTTGTTAAGCATCTTTCCTGTGCAGGCTTTGTGTGGGCTTTGAGGCCACCAGGACACACGGGGCTGGGGAGCACCCGCATGTTGTAGCAAACATGCGTACGTGGTGCCTGGCGCATGTCGATGCTCCGTGAATGTTTGCGGGCGAAGGAGGGAAAGAGTGGACTGCTATGTCTCCCGCCTCGCAGGCTCCGCCCCGCTGTCTCTACCGCGGGTGCATGGAGGCAGCTCCTGGCCTCCCGCTCAGCCCCACAGCCCCAGAGGCCTCAACAGTCCCCAGGAGGTTCTCAGGGTGCCCAGGGCTCTGTGCTGGCCAGCTGAGCCCGGCTTCCTCGAGACACCCTTCTGCGGGGGATTCTTTCTGATCGCTGCTGGCCGGGGCCCAGAGGGAGGGTTTCTCACTGGTATTTCTGGCTGGTCCTCTCGGCTGGCCCTTGGGAGGAGGTGAGGCCCCGGCGGCCCTGACTCATAACCTCGTGAAGCCTTTCTGAGAAGGTAGGAAATGTCCTGTTCCCAGACCTGGCAGCCTGTGGGCAGCCGGGCCCCCTGGGGCCCTCTCCCTTTCCCCCTTTCCTGGCACTTGCCTCGGCCAGCTGTCCCCTGCCCAGCCCTTTAGTAGGCGTTCCCACTGTGGCCCTTCCATGGAGCGGTTAAGAGGCAGGATCCAGGGTCCAGCCCCGCCTTCCCAGGGTGCGCCTTGTGTGTGGTCCTGAGCCTCAGTTTGTTTTCCCATCTGCATGGGGGGCTGTTCATTGTACCCACTGCAGCCGGGTTCTGTGACAATCAAAATGGGGTGATGTCAATGGAAAGTGGTGCCAGGAGTGGTCAGCGTCGCCTCTGGGTGCAGGGGGAGGCGGGGCCACCTCCCTCCATCCCTGACACGGTCTTTGCTGCCCCTCCCCTCGGGAAGGCGTGGGGCCGCTCCTCCTGCCGCACAGCCCTTTCTGCGGGTCCCACCGTCCTCTCTTACGTTATCATCTCGCACGAAAGCCCTTTCTTAAGGGCAGTGGCTCAGAGGGGTGGAAAAGTTCACTGCTTTCTAACGAAAAGTGATCAAGGCAGAAGGTTTTGTTATGTCTTCTCTTTGCTCATAGAAAGTCCCCCGAGCCCACACCTTAGGTTCAGGGACTCTGGGTTCCAGTGGGCGTGGTATAGAGGGGCTCACTGGTGGGTGCAGCCTCTTCCTCCTGGCTTCAGGAAGAAGTTGGTGAGACAGAACAGCGCTGTCGTATGTTAGGTTGAACCATTCGAGATTGCCAATATTCAACTCTTTTGACCTAAAAAGATGGCATCTTTATATGGTTCAACCCAATACTCACCAGATAATAAATAGCACTGTAACCACCTCCCCTCCCGCTGCCTCCACCTGCGTGGATATTCAGAGACCCGCTTCTTTGAAACTGACTCTGTTCATCCACTGAGACCCCACTGTGTGCCAGGGGCTGGGGAGGGGACTGAGCTGAGCAGACACGGCCCCTGCCGTCATGGAGCTTACACTCTGGTGGTGGTGGGGGTTTCTGGCTGTCTTTTGCTGGGTAACAAGCTACCCCAAACTTGGTGGCCTAAAGCAACACTTTATTATTATTTCCCGAATTTCTCTGAGCTGACTTTGTTCAGTTGACAGTCTCACGGGGCATTTCTTGTACAGTGCCTGGGGCTACCGCCATCTGAAGGTTCGTCTGGGTTGGATGTCCCAGATGGTGTACCCCATGGCCCCAATTGTGCTGGAGGCTGGGAGCCCAGCTGTTGTTTAGGGTACCTGTGTGCTCTCTCCGTGTGGCTTGGGCTTCTCCTGGTATGGTAGCTGGTTCCGAGGGAGAGTGTTCCGAGAGATGCAGGGGAAGCTGCAAGCCTTCTTCTGCCCTAGCCTCAGGGGTCTGGAACCTCCCTTCCGATGCATCCTATTGGTCAAGGAAGTCCCTAAGGCCAGCCAGCCCAGAGGGGCATTAGATCCCTTGCCTTGAGGGGGGAGTCAGGGTCTCACTGAGGAGGAGCAGGGGAGGTGTTGTGGCAGTCTTTGGCAAATGCAGTCTGCTGCAGGGAGACAGGTGACAGAGCAGCCCGCAGAGATAGGAGCACGCGTTATGCTGAGTGCGCCAACTCTGACCGCGAAGGGAGGGAGCCCCTGGGGAAGGACAGGGGGGACCCGCGTTGCACTGGTGCTCAGGCCTGCGGGGAGGGACCTGAGAGGTAGGTGTAGAGATAGGAGAAGTCTTCCAGGTGGGTGAGAGGAGTGTGAAGCCCTTGGCAGAAGGAATTTGGCAGTTCAAGGAGTTGGAAGCGGGTCTGTGTGGCCGTGGAGACAGTGACGAGTCAGAGAGGCCAGCGGAGCCTGGCTGAGCCCCGGGGTCTGGGGTTAGGGCCCTGCACAGGGGCTCGAGGGGGTTTACAGATTCCCCAAACTCTGCTCTTTTTTCCATCAAGTCTCTGCCGCAAGGAGCAGGCGTAGCAGAGACAGACCTCGTGGGGCTTGAAGCCTGGCCCCGCCACTCCTTGGTGGCCTTGCTTAAGCGTTGTCACCTCGCAGAGCCCCTGTTTCTGCACTTAGGAGGCAGGGATATGACGGTGACAACTCATAGGGCTGCCTGCACTTGGAAGTGCCAGGCATACAGCAAGTGCTCAGACAATGCTAGCTGCCCTTGGGCAAAAGGACGGAGGCGTGCACGTTGGTCCAGGGTGGAGCATGACCTCCGGGGAGCTTTGTTCCCTGCACGGGTAGGCCAGCGTTTAGGGCCCCACATGTGGCCCCAAGGGACAGGGCTCTGATTCAAGATCTGTTCAGCTTGCACTTTCCCTGGGCGAGCTCGTCTTCACGCCGCTGCAGTTAGCCCCCCAGGAGAACTGGGCAGGGGCTGCGGGAAAGGAGCCAGCGGGCTGCTTTCTGGAAGTCCTTCCCAGCCCCAGAGGCCTCTGCAAAAGAAGTGAACTGGCCACCTTCTCCTCAGCCTGTTGACTTTGCGTCCTCGGGCCCGGGCATTGGAGGGGCCAGCAGGTCAGCTGTGGCTGGAACCCAGGAGGTCACAGAAACACGAGGCAGCACTTGTGGCGGGGGCTCAGGCAGGGCCAGGTGCTTGGCTCTGGGCTGCCGCCTCTCTGCTTGCTCTGGTGACGTACAGCCTCAAGGGGGGACCATCGGGGCCGCTAGGGCTGGACAGGGCAGGACTGGGGGACAGGCAGACTGGATCAAAGGAGTAGGGAGGGTCCAATCATTTGGTCCCCAGGGGCTTACTGAGCAACTGCTCGGGTGGGCCCAGGAAAGAGGAGACCCCAGAGAGTCTCCAGATAGGACTGTTGTCCTCACAGTGCTCTGTCATCCGAGATCCCGTCTCCTGGGCCTCAGAGAGCTTGGGGCTCCAACAGGCCTCTGGGAAAGGTGTTGTGCTTAATTAACACCAGGACTGTTAGGTTCAATTCCTCACGTGAGTCTGGGTCACCATGCACAATCTCAGTTTTCTCACCTGCAAATGGAAAGATAGCACCATTTATCCTCTTTTGTGATCGTGAGGTTCAAATACCTCCAGGGATGGAGGTGCCTTTCGAAGAGCAAAACCCTGCCCAAGATCGAGGGCCTCCTGTTCTGCGAAATTAGCAGAGGGGCCCTTGGGTCTTCTGGGAAGACCCGCTTCCCAAAATTTCTTCAGGCCACGGAGTCTTCCATCTCTGACATCCCCCTCCTGGGGTCAGGCTGGCCGACCTCTGGCCCCCGGGGGGCCCAGGTGATGCGGTCCGTGCCCGTCTGCTCTGAGGTTGCTTCCGTCTCTGCCCATTGCCGTCCTCCCCGCCCTGCCTCCCCATTAGTAGCCAGCCGTAGGGGAGGTGACAGTTCTTTAAAACAGATTTATACTCTTGGATGACTTTATGGGTTTTTGCCTTATAAAAACCCGAGAGTTGACATTCTGATTTATCTACTCCCGAGTCAACAGGATGTACCAGATTTAAAGAGATCAAATACATTGTAATGTTCGTGGTTCCAGTTGTGGATTAGATGAGCTACTATAGAAAGTGCTGCCAAGTAAATATGGCCAAAAAAAAAAAAATAACAAGGGGATAATTTAAATATGTCTATTAAAGTGTGTGTTAAGTAAAGCAGCACAAGCGTGGTGCCGACTGTAACTTATTATCCGGAGAGTTGGTGTAGTAGAAAAAGCTGGAATTACGGTTCTTATTTTCCTCCTACAGAACATTTTTTTATTGAGGAAAAAGACTGTAAACGAGGAATTTCAGAGACAGGCGCTAGACTGTGTAACCGTGGTTGTGTGATGACTTACAATATTGAAGGCTCCAAACGCTATTTCTCATTTCTTTGCTTCCTATTTCTTGCCGTTGCTGCAGCAGCGGATCAGATTCCCTGAGATAAATATGCTGCCTGCTTTTCATGGGATTTCCGTATTGCAGGGAGTTGGCGTGTTCTGATAATAAAAGAACCTAAAAATTGTGCATCCCTTAATTGGTAAGAAGAGAGATGTTTTGATGGGCCACAAATGGAAACATTGATTTTTACTGCCTCCGCGCAGCTCCAGGCGGTGCGTCACGCAACGTCCCCGCCTCGGAAGGCAGCAGCTGGCTCTGCGATGAGCTGATTTGTGTTCCCAGGTTCTTGGTGTCGGTGCTTGGAAGCGCATGTTCTGTGCGGACGGGAGAAATAGAGCCCGTATAACAATATCTGTTTCTAAATTGAAATGTTTGTAGGACTGTGGTTTCTACCTTGAATTGAACACATTCTTCGCTTCACGTCTCGCTTTCTTGCTTTGGTGACCAGCCCTTGGGGGCTTAAGGTTATGCGCTAAGTCTTTTTCTGTAACCGATGTTATGTGTGTACACAACATGTGCACGCACGTATGTGTACTTTTGCATAAGCACATACATTTGCATAAGTATTGTTATGCATAAATAATAGAGATCTTTTTCTTTGATTTAAATTAGCATTGCTAGTTTCTGGGCTGGTAGGTCCGTTTTCCAGGACAGACTGTGGGAAGAGACAACACACACTTGGCTTTTCCAATCCAGGTGTCTCTGTATTTTAATGGGCAAGTTTTATCCACTGACATTTGTTAGGATTACCGATGTATTCTGTGTATTGTGTTTACCAGGCTTCTTTTGCACTTTGATTTACAAGGTCGTGATGTGTCTTATTAATCTCTTTGAGGCTCTGTTCCATTTCCCACAGATGTGCAGGGAAGTGAACCAGACAAGGAGTTAAGTTGTCGAGCGAAGTGTCCGTAGGGTCCTGGGGATGTTGCTTCCCCTGGCTGGATGCCAGGCGCCTTACCTGTGAAATGGGAGTAACAGAGCTGTCCCTCTCTGGGGGGGGCTGGACCGCATGATCTCTTTTTTTTTTTTGAGACAGAGTCTCACTCTGTTGCCCGGGCTAGAGTGAGTGCCGTGGTGTCAGCCTAGCTCACAGCAACCTCAAACTCCTGGGCTCAGGCGATCCTACTGCCTCGGCCTCCCGAATAGCTGGGACTACAGGCATGTACCACCATGCCCGGCTAATTTTTTCTATATATATATATATATATATATATTTTTTTTTTTTAGTTGTCCAGATCATTTCTTTCTATTTTTCAGTAGAGACAGGGTCTCGCTCTTGCTCAGGCTGGTCTCGAACTCCTGACCTTGAGTGATCCACCCACCTTGGCCTCCCAGAGTGCTAGGATTACAGGCGTGAGCCACCGCGCCCGGCCCACATGATCTCTTGAGCCCCCTTTTAGTTCTGGCACGTGCGAGACTGTGAAATGGGGCTGTGCGTGTATAATCGTGGCTTGGAAAAATCATAGAACACTACACAAATGCAAGGCATCGTTATCATTAATTCACTTTTCTCTACACGTGAGCCGCTCTCCGCACAGTGCTCAGCATAGAATAGGTATTTTATTTTAAAGAAATCAGTTGAGTCATCCCGAGGCTGGCTGTCACTCTCCAGGCCAGTACCAGTTCACAGGTGAGGGGTTGTGTGTTGTAAGCTTGCGATTTTACCATCCACGGTTTTTGAAACGCATGTGCCTCCTTTATTCCAGAATCAGGACATTTTTGCAAAGAAGCAAGCCAACATCATCACACTGGGAGGCCTGCTGTGTGCAAGGTGAACGTGGCTAGGAATTCTCCCAGGTCTACATTGTGAGGCCTTGGGGACAACTAAAAGTTTAGGGGTATGAGGACCAGCTGATGGAGGCTCTAGAGAGGTTCGTAACAGAGTTGAGTTTTTAGGAGACAAAACGCTGAGGCATTTTCACCTCCCTGATGGGTCACGACCCCCAGCATCCATGCCCAGAGGGAAGATGACAAGAAGTCCCCCTAGAAGATTTGTACCAAGAATTAAAGAATCTAGTTGAGAATTACGGCACCACATGCTACAAAAACCCCCGTCTATTAATATACTGAGAGGTGTCAAAGATAATGGACCCCGGGAGGTAGAGTAATTAAATGTATCTTAATAAATGCCGGGTGATTCTTTCAAAACCCTTTCCCAAGACCCCATCCGCTGACATGGACTGTATTCTTCCTGTTGGCAGGAGGCCTAGAAGGAGAGCCGGAGTGCGATCGGAAAGCCAGCCGTGCGCTGGAAGACAGGAACAGCGTGACAAGTCAGGAGGAGAGAAATGAGGACGATGAAGACATGGAGGATGAGTCAATTTACACCTGCGATCACTGTCAGCAGGACTTCGAGTCTCTGGCAGACCTGACGGACCACCGGGCCCACCGCTGTCCTGGAGGTAATGCTAAGTAGCACCGGGACTCTGACAGGTGGCTACGCGGGTAATTGGACATAGCAACAGCTTGAAGCCTCAAGTGAGATTAAAGAATTAATAATGTAATTTTACAGTTAATGTCATTTTATTGTGGTGTCTTGGGTACCCTGTATGCCTTTTAAATAAAATTAAAAATAAAAGCAACAGCTTTCCAGCAGGCAGGAATTAGGTAGAGGCACCCTGTCCCTGCCCCCCTCCCCCCGAAACTGTACTCTGTGGTACGTGGGCTATCAGTGGATGGGTCTGCACCCCGGATTTCTGGAAGGGCTTTTGGAAACCCAGCAATTAAGAGGTTGTTAGTGCTGAGTTAAGCAGCTTAAGTGTGGAAAGCTGCATGAAGGAGTGAGCTCCGAGGCAGGGCTTGTGATGGGGTAGGGAGAATTTCAAAGGCCAAGGTCAGCCCGTGCAGAAAGGGACCCAGGTCCACCTCTGTGCTTGGCCTGCTTCTCTGAGTATCAGCAGGGTGGCTGGGAGCTGTTTTTCCTGGACCTGACCGGAGCCCTTTTTCCATTTACTCGATGCCTTGGAGAAGGTGTGCAAGACAGCAGTTTTATAGGAGCAACTTAAGACTTCACAGATTTTGTGTGTGTGTGTGTGTGTGTGTGTTTGGGGTGTCTGGGTGGGTGGGTGCTAGGGGGATGCACGTTCCCTGGGGCGTGGCAGCCATGCTCCAGGGGCTGGCCCACTTCCAGGTTCTGAGATTTGCGGAGAGGGAGTTAATAGCATCCGTGTTCCTTACACAGCCTTCCTGATCTTCCTCCACTGTGGTTGATGATGAAACCCCTTGGATGCTGGTTTGTGGAAGAGGGCCGGAAACCTCAGGCCAGCATTCTAAAGGATACCTGTCACCTGTTTGGGGGAGGATTTGCTGGTGGGGAACAGATTGCGACCCAAAGTTCTCACTTTCCCTACTCCTCATGCCATCTTGGAAGTTTGAAGCCAACTGTTTGGGCAACAGCTATGACTTGCCCTCAAGTGGCACCTGTGCCTGCCTAGGCCTGGCTAGACCAAGTCCTTGTCCTCAACCTCTGGAGGGAACAGATACAAAAAAACTTAAGAGGACTGAAGAAGACTCTTAACAGTTTTAGACTTTTGGGGGACCAGTAATTCAAACCCCAGTGATTTGGAATTTGTGATAGTTCAGCCTGGTGAGAGGTGATGGTTAGTTTATAATTCCAGAATCAGAATTGGAAGGGACTTAGGGGGTCAGCTTTTCCCTGCCCTCATTTCCCCGTGGGAGACACTGAGGCAAGGAGAAGGAAAGGTGATTGCTTGATGGTCGCATAGGGATTTAGTGACCGAGTCGGACCTCTTCAGGACTGTGGGCTGTTGACAGTCATCTCACTTGAGAAAATAATGGACCCTGGTATATTTCTTTCTTTCTTTTTCTTTTCTTTTTTTGACAGGGTCTTTCTCTGTTGCCTGGGCTAGAGTGCAGTGGCATCATGATAGCTCACAGCAGCTTCAAACTCTGGGCTCAAACAATCCTCCCTCCTCAGCCTTCCAAGTAGCTGGGACTACAGGCATGTGCCTCCCCGCTTGGCTAATTTTTCTATTTTTTGTAGAGATGGGGTCTCGCTCTTGGACCCTGGTGTATTTTTTGATTTAGCCAAGAATTGATGTGGAATCTTAACTATAAGACAGTGAAATATTGTCACTTACCTTAAAAACAATCAACAATTGATCTTCTGTTTTCTTTTAAAAATTTTTTTTTTTCCTAAGCCGTGAGTACTTAACCCTCTGACGTGTATCATTTTTCATGTATATATACAGTTGTTTTTTATTTTTGGTTTGTTTTCGAGACAGAGTCTCGCTCTGTCACCCAGGCTAGAGTGCATCACCTAGCTTACAGCAACCACAAACTCCTGGGCTCAAGCGATCCTCCTGCCTCAGCCTCCTGAGTAGCTGAGATTACAGGTGTGCACTACTGTGCCCGGCTAATTTTTCTGTTTTTAGTAGAGACAGGATCTCTCTTTTGCTGAGGCTGGTCTCGAACTCCTGACCTCAAGCAATCCTCCCACCTTGGCCTCCCAGAGTGTTGGGTTTACAGGCATGAGCCACCACACCCAGCCGATCTTCCATTTTCTAAATGTAGCAGAACAGCCCTCTGTTCAGCTGGCAGTGTTTTCTTGAGTCCCTGCGGCTCTCAGATGGGATCCTGTCCCCATTGCTGCTGAGGCTGGCTTTTCCTCCGGCCCTTCAGGTTCAAGGCGATTCTCCTGTCTCTCAGCTTTACTTTTGAGAATGGTGTTGTTTCTAGGTGGAGAAAGGAAAACATGAGACTTTGGGGCTGTATGTGGGTGTCTGTGCCAGAAATAAGAAATGATAGCTAATTGTGTCCTGGTCCTGGGCAGGGCTCTCTTCCCACTGGCAGACCCTTCTCCCACCAGCCTCAGATGTTGGCTGCAGGGCCCCAGCCATTCTCATTGATGCTGGTGGTACCCACCGATACTCCTGCCCGCTTCCTAACAGGACCCCACTAACGACCTCCGTGGGGACAGGGAGCCAGGAATACCCTCAAAGCCTGGAGCACTGGAAGGGAGTCCGATATTCCTTGGAAGTGTGTGGGAAACGACCTGGCCTAATAGCATCCCCGAGAAAGTCATTACCGCCCGGTGAAGGTGTGGCCCCATCTGGGAGAGCTTCCCTAACATGGCTGAGACACGCGAGGAGTTGTTTCCCCAGGTCTTAGGTTTGCCCGATGACAGGACAGACCCCTGCGAATTGTGCACACGGTATTCAGAACAACTTCCTGCCCGGGATGCCTCCACACTCTTCCACTGCGCAGTGGTTTTCCAGCTGTTCCCAGAGGCGTGTCTGGGGCTACTGTATGTGTGTAGGGTACTGGGGCCCGTTAGACTGAGGGGGCTTTGATGCCCAGACTAGTCAGAGCTATTCACCTTAAAGAGTCTGCTTTATACATTGGGCTTTAGCACAAGACATTGTTTGGAAATTGCCTCTGCTTTGAAAGTTTGGAATTAACATGAAAATGCAATGGCAGCCTTTCCTGGCCAGGCGAGTGTGTCTGCCGGAGGCTCACCACTGGTCGTGGACAGAGTCCACCAACCCTGCTACGTGCTAGCACTGTGGTGGGGCCGCTGTAAGTGGACACTGCTGCCCTCATGAAACATACACTCTGCAGGGTGAGGTGGACACCTGACAGCTGGCAAAGAGCATTTCAGAGATGACCGCGCAATCCTGAGGCTGGGCTGAGGCCACTCAGCAGATGTTTCTGTGGGAACAGATGAGTCGAGTGCTGCTGAGCATTGGGGCCCCAGGGCAGCACCACCTGTCCATCCCACTGTGGGCTCCTCCTGGAGTTGAGGCCTTGGGTACAGCCCTCGCCCCTTGTAGAGGCTGTCACTGCTGGGAGGTTGAGGCAGCGCCCTCCTCCCAGACACGTGCGTCCTAGGAGCGGCAGCACTTCCGAGCAGTTGTCATTTGGGGAGGGGGGCTGTGTGAGGGGGTGCATTTGTGGGTGGTGACCTTGAATATGGTTCTTTTTTTTTTCGAGACAGGGTCTCACTCTGTTGCCTGGGCTAGAGTGCAGCGACATCAGCCTAGCTCACAGCAACCTCAAACTGCTGGGCTCAAACGATCCTCCTGCCTCAGCCTCCCGAGTAGCTGAGGCTGCAGGTGCACGCCACCATGCCCAGCTAATTTTTTTATTTTTTGTAGAGACGGGGTCTCGCTATGTTACTCAGGCTGGTCTCCAACTCTTGGCCTTAAGCGATCCTCTCATCTCGGCCTCCCGAAGTGCTGGGATTACAGGTGTGAGCCGCTACACCTGGCCTGGTTCTACTGTAAAGCTGCTTCTGCAGTGACTGCTTTGACTCCGTGTCTTTCCGCGGTAGTCGGGGGTGGAAGGATTGAGGGCAGGGTTTTCTCCGTCAGAATCTAGGAGAGTAGTCATGAGGTTTGGAGATTTTTGAGGCGGGGGTGCTCACTGTGGAGGGGAAGGCTCCTACGGGATGGCCGTGACAGTATTCCTGAGGGAGACCCCAGCCGGAGCCTGGGCCCCTGCACTGAATACTCTCATGTCCATGGGAGCTTGAGAAGGCACCTTCCCGACTGTCTCCCAGCAGGAGAGGCAGCACCGGGCCATGGTGGGTGGAGCGTGCACATGGATTTCAGCGTCTCAGGGAACCCCATCGCGTCCTTACCCCACACCCCATTTGTGTCTGAGGAGAAACCAGCCTTAAACCCATAAGGTATTAAAGATAAAATGAAACAAGCAAAAATGCAATCCTTTCTATTCTTTCTCATGCCCCCAACAACTGTTTGCTTCTTCTTTGTTTCTCTGCAGCCCCGACCCACGAATAGCAAATGTTTGCACGCTTGAAGTCATGAACACTTACCCTTTTATAGTCTGAATTTGTCACTCAGCATTTTTTGAATGGAGTCCCAATGTTATGTAGTCGTCACCATTTTTCTCTCTTTTTTGGGGGGGACCTCTCTTTTAACTAGCAGTGCCTAAGGGAGTAAAGCTTGAGTTGCTGGCACTGTGTCCATAGCCTATAAAAATACTAAATTCAGACTAAAATGCCAGTAGGTGAGGATGTTTGCAACAGAGTAGGTACCGGCTGCAAGGGCTGCATTGGTGAGTGCGATGAGCTTGTCTGTTCCTAACAGAGACGTTGTTTGTGGGCACCAGGTCAGGAAATGGCAAGGATTTGGTGGCTGGCTGAGGAAGTCCCCATCAACCCAGGTCTCACCGATTCTAATACTGTCGGGACAGGGAGTGAGCTGAAGTTTACCTCGACTTAATTTGTGCAGTGTCGGCCAAGCAAGTTTGTGCTGTTGTGAGGAGTGCTTGTCACCCTCTTCCAGGAGCCAGGAGCACTTCAGCTACCTTGGCAAGTATGTCTGGGAACTGCCTGGGGTACCACAGAAGCAGGGATGAGAGGTTCGATTCACCCATAGGCTGATTGCAATTTTTTATGTGCCCATTGAAGCCGGTCACCTGTGGACCTATAGTCTGAATTCGGTTGGAATGTTCATCATTTCCTGCTACGAATACTACCTTTTAAGGAAATTGTGATTTGAATTGACCATTGCTTTGGCCTGAATTCACGAGCTGACTGCTGAGGATGCTGGGTGTGAGATCTATGCTGGTGCAGCGCTGCAGACCTGACTTTCCCGGTGACTGTCCTCATCTTGTCCGCAGCAGGCTGTCAGCAGGGGTCCGCGCTGTGCCAGTCCGGGCACGTGCCAGTCCAGGTCCCTGGGGTGTGAGCACTTGACAGCTTTTGGGGGTCCCTGGCCTCTTTGCTAAAGGGACTGCTGGCATGATTTGGTTTCTCGTCGTAGGTAGGGAAAGGCAGATGGAGTCTCTGTAGAAAGACCGAGCGTTCTAACTCAGGGCTCCAGGCCCTTGCTCCGTGGAATAGAAATTGCCTTTTGGACCAGTTTGGAGCTAAGTGTTGATTTCTTCCCTTCGGCCACCTACTGCCTGATCTCCGACGCAGGCCGGCTCCTGGCGGGGCACAGAGGGGCGGCTCTGAAGCGGACGAGGTTCGCGCTGCCCCGCAGGGCCCAGCAGGCCGGTGCCGGGGGCAGATGTGCAAGCAGGTGCTGCCTCTTCCGGGCTGCAGGGCGGGCTGCAGTCCTGCCACTCTCCGTGTGTTCGGCACTTACTGCCTGCCAAGGACTAGGGGACCCTGCCTGGACCACACGCTTGCAGCCCACCCTGATGGCTGTCTCTGCAGCCCCCACCCCGTCCAGGGCACGCGTCCCTTTCTGTAATTACTCTGATTGTCTTCAACATGTTTCTCACGCTTCTCCTTCCCTACCATGAAGCTTCATGAGGACAACAGCCAGGCCTGATTTGCTCCGCCTTGTGTTCTAGCCTGGCGCCTGGCAGACAGTGGTGCCGAATACATGCTTGTTGAATGAATGAACCATCTCACCTAGTCCTTACAGCAGTCCCAGCAGGGCGACGCTGTTTTTTAACCACTCATCCTCATTTCACACGTTGGCAGCTGAGGCTCAGAGAGTTGGAGGACCCTGCTCAGGTTGCAGAGCTTGTAAGTGGAGGCAAGGCTGGGGCCCCAGCAGCTTGGTGGCACTGGGACACGGGTTTGGGACTGTGAGCAATTTCAGCCTAAACTCCAGACAGGGCTTTTTTAAGTGCTTAACTTAAAAAAAACAAGAGGGGGAATTTGTTCAAATAGCAACAGCAGAAAATCTGTCCCCTGTGGGTTAATTTTGCTGCTGCCCCTTCCCGAGGATTGGGACGGAGGAGTGTTGCCCCAGACCCTCTGAAAGGCAGACCCTCCTTTCCTGGCGCAGGTGAATTGCTGCTGTGTAAAACACCGGGGGGAAAGTTAATTACACCCTGGTTTGTTCAGCTGTGGCCAGAGTGACCTGCGGCCCCAATTGCAGGGCTGGGCTGCGTGAGGCTGGCACCTTTGCCAGCCGCGCTCCTGTCTGCCGCTGGCCAGAGCTTGCCTTTGTGTGCCGGCTCAGGCCCCTTTCTTGCTCCAACAGCATGGTGGGGGCTCCCTGCCTTATTGGGGAGCCCCTTCTGATGGCTCCATTTGGGCAACGCAGAGTGGGGCGGGGGCCAGCCACCAGGCAGGTGCTGCCAAACACACAGCTGCAGGGCCCGAGTTCCTTCTGCCTACGGGGAGCTGCACAGCCCTGGAGTCAGCCGACGTCATGCAGTGCAAAAGGCCTGGGGGCTCGAGCACAATTAATATCCACCCATTATGAGCTTTCCTGCATGCAAACAGCTTCCGGTTGGAAAACACAGAGCAAGATGTGGTCCCGCTGATGTCAGCCACAAAATGTATGAAAACCAAGGAACAAACCCGGGAAGAAACCTTCAAATGTATGGAGAGGACAAACAGCAGAATCAACTACGGGGGGTGGGGCGGGGGAGACAAAAGAGACTTAACACAGTGACTGCCGCACTAGAAAAAAAAGTTTTCCTTGGGGCCGAGGTGTTTTATTATGAAAATAGAATAAAAACTTGGAAAACAAAATGATCCTTTCTAATTTAATGAAAAATTTGTTACTTTTTATTGTTTTCTGTGTGCGAGTTATATGCAATTAAAGTGTCAATATTAATTGTAACCATAAGAACATCAACAAGTAAGATTTTCTTGGGCAAACTGCAGGGTTTTGCCCAGAGGGCCACCCGTCACGTAACATGCATGCTATAGCGTGGCTGCATGAGTCGCCTGCGTACCACGCAGCTCCCAAGGTGCGAGTTACATATGTTTCACGTGGCCCCGGGCTCAAAACGAGTGTGAGTTAAATACAACTCACATGGCAGTTAATGTGTGAAATAAATGAAAAAGCAGACCTTATTATTGGGTGGAAAGATTTGATATCATAAATATGTCAATTTCCCTTAAACACATTCACTTAATGGTAGTCAACGAAAGTAGCAGTAGGATTGATTTGGAAACGGATGAGCTGGATCTGAAGTTCATAAGAGAAAGTGGACGTGCAAGGATAGGAAGGAATATTCTGGAAAGGAATGGTGGGTGGAGACAGTAGCTACATCAGATTGTTCTGGAGCGGGAGGATTCTAAGTGGTGTGAGAAAGAGATGGACCCAAACACAGCTGGAAATTGAGCGGATGAGAAAGGTTCTGTTGCCCATCGGTGGAGGACACGCGGAGAGCTCAGTCGCTGGGACAGGGATGAGGATGTAGCCATCCCGAAATCAGGAAATCGGATCCCTCCCTCACTATAACCCCAAAGTCAACCCCAAATGGATCAGAAATGTAAACTTAAAAAAACCTTAAAGATACCAAAAGAAAACATAGAGTTAAAAAAAATTTAATAGTATCCAGTGAGGAAACCCTTTCTAAATATAACCGCCAAACCCGGAAACCATAAAACAAAACACCAAAGCATTCAACTACATAAAAATAAAAAAATTCTGCGTTGCGAAAACTACAATAAATCACACCAAAGACACATATCACAGGCAGAAGATATTTTCCTTAATGTGTAAGCAGCTCCCGCAAATGCCAAGAAAGTAGCAAATAAATCGCAGAAAAACAGGGCGAGGGCTGGGCTGAGGCTCAGTTGAGCCTGCTGGGGACGCCTGGCCATCCCCAAGGGCAGCCTTTCTGACTGGTCGGTGCCACACTGGTGGTTAGATATTTTGAATACTTCCCATGTGCAAAGGACAGAAATGGAACCAGAAAAAGAAACACTAGTGGGATCTTAAACATTTAAAAAGATTCAGAACCCCATTTATAAGAAGGGAACTGTCAGTTTAAACCACAGGGAAATAACATTTGTAACCTATGAGATTGGAAAGCTCAAAAAGTTGGCCAACACCGTCTCACTGGTGAGGGTGTGTTCCAGGATGTCAAATCTTTGGGGTCTTGTTCTCCTCTCTGTCCCCTGGATTGCCTTGGCTGGGGCTAGAACACATGGTAGGTGCTCAAGAAATGTTTGATCTTGTCCCTGAGAAGGCTACAGCCCTTCTGCAAGGCTTACTTCCTTTTGTAATAAGGAAAGTGGAAATGCCATGGATGAGGTCCTTTAGGATGTGAGATATCAGAGATAAAAGTTCTGTGTTCCGTGCACAGACGTAGTAGGTCTTCAATTAGTGTGTGATCAGAAGGGGAGAGTTAGAGATGGTTCGTTCATTCTACAAGTGTTTATTTAATGTGTACCATGGGCAGGGACCCTTCGGGTGCTTGGGGTGCAGAGGCTGTTGTGGAAGGTGACTCCGTAGAGAAGGCATTCACTTCACGAAAGAATTTTTTGACTTGTCAGATGAAGTGTCACAGGTGAACTTTAAACAACTTCCTTCCCTACTGCCTTTAAGAGGCATTTCGGTGTAGAGAGAGCTTGTTCCCCACAACTCTCCTGGACGATGCCAAGTGTGTGGATCAGCCTGCTGGGGGACTTCCACCTGGAGGGACCGGATGGGCAGGGTGGTCTGCCTGACCGGGCAGGGAGTGGAAACCTTCCCCAAGCTGCCTGCTCTGCGCCCGCGAGTTTTCATGGAGGCAGGAGCCAGCAGACTGTGGTGAACTGTGATTCGGAGTCTGGGCTCAGACATCTGCGTCCTGGGTTCCCGGTGGTGATGTCGGGGGAGGGGGGCTTGTTTTTCAGTTGCTGACGTTTTTATTCTCCTGCTGTGAAGCCTGCGGGTTTGCGGAACATCCCCCCCACCCCTGGACTCAATTGCGTAGCGCAAATGTTGCCGTCCCGTTGATGGGCCTGTGCGTCTCTCCAAAATTGGATAACAAATATAACGATATAGAAGACAGGGGCCCAGGTGGGAAGAATCCACATTTCTTTTGTTTTCTGTGGGAAAGAAATAGGTCTGTGTGTATGTCTTCTGTCTGAGGACTCTCCAAAGTGGAGGGAGTTTCCTCCTGCTTCCCCACGCAGCTAGCTTGAGCACCCGGGTGGTTTTCTGAATCTCTGAGCTTCCTGGGTTCTCTGGTGTCCAAGGGTGGGCCGGCGCCGACTCCGGTGTGGTGTCTGACATCATGGGTGTTTCTGCTGCAGACACCCCTCGGGCGAGCGTCAATGAAGACTGGAGACAGCCCTGGGGGGAAGGTGGACGGGGGCTCCTCCTAGGCTAGGCCCTGGTTTCTGTTACTTTTCCTGGCAACAGCTGAAGCTTCCACTGGCTTCCTGCTGTCGGGCTGAGGGTGTGCACCGAGCAGGACCTTGAGGCCTGGGAGGAAAGAAACATTCCCGCTGGCCTTCGGGCTGGTTGCATGTGTATTTCTGGTGTGGTCTGGGTCCACCCTGCTTTGTCCGTTTCCTCTTGGAAGTTTCCAGAGGATGCATGTCAGGGAGTAGTGATACCATACCTCCCATGTGCCTGGGGCCATGTGTGTGTGTGTGGTCGCTCGTTCCTGTCCACAGGGCATGTGTACCCTAGCTGGCAGGTGATGTTTCTGTGACTCTTGTGGTTGCTGGCACACAGTAGGTCCTCAGTTAATGTGCTATTTGTATAGGGACTTAACTCAAACTGACAGGCAGAAAAAAAGGCATTCATTGGCTCAAGGAACTGGGACATATGGGAGAAAGTTTGGCTTCAGGCGTGGTCCTTCAGGGCCTCCCAGGACACTGCCCCCAGTCTGCCTCCACACGCCCCATGGCCACGAGTACATTGGCAGAGGTGTCCCCAGCACCTCCAGGCTTCCACCCTCCCCACCCGGTGTAGCCTCTTTCTACTCAGGGTGGACGTCCTGAGGTTGACTCTTAGTGGAACAGCCAGGAAGGACCAAGACTTACCTGCGACCATCACCGTGGCCAGGGGGAGGGCAGAACCTGCATGTTGGCAAGGCTCAGGGCTGGGGAGGAAGTGTGGGCAGTGCCATACAGACCACTTTGATTGAGAGCTGGGGAGGGGGCTCCCCCAGACGGTGGCCAGGGAACACGGACACCTTCCTTAGGAGGTAGGATTCCACGCAAACAGGCATGAAGTTATGAAACAGTTGAGTGAAGTGCCAGATGGTTGGGTGTTAATGATGTCCATTCACTTTGCTTCGGACAGCAAATAGTGAGCGAATCTTAGAATTTAGGGATGCAAAGTCCTTCCCAACCTTGTCCTGAAACCCTCTTTGGGCTGCAGAACCATTCTTGCAAGCACAGCCAGTGCCCTGGTGGGGCCAGTTTGTTCGCTGAGGTAGGACTTGTGCAAGGTCAGGCGGGAGGGTGTGACTTAGCCAGCCCCCGGGGGTGTCTGGTGATTCCTAGGAGTGCAGTCCGAGGACTGGGGCAGCCTGCTGGGCGCCCGCGTGTTCTCTGATGGGAGGTGCCGTGTGCAGCCCCTGCCCGGCTCGCTGGGCATTTGCCGAGGACACCCCGCATCAGGCTCACCCTCTTCGAGGTCTCTGGACACCATTTGAATTGGAGCTTTTCTTTGTTTGTGTCTTGCGAAGGAGTGATTTTGACCCTTGATTTGTAACCGACTTTGTAGAAGTTGTGCCCCCCCCCGGATGTCCCACCGATGCCTCGGTCCCTCTAAACCTCTGCCTCTTGGTCCTTTGGGGCAGTGCTTGGGGGTGGGGGGCCGTGAAGCCCTCACAGCATCCACCAGCAGCGGGGCCCTCGTGACATTGTGTCCAGGCTGGAGAGAGGCTGGGTGGCCATCGGGTTAGTCTGGTCCTTGGGTCTCGGTGGCTTTGGTGCACGGATGGTGTTGAGAGGTGGCTTTAAAATCAGTCCTCTGTGCTGTTCCTGTCCTGCACATCCTGGGAAACCTGGTGTTACCCGAAAACCGCATCATCCACCATCAGCTACAGGGCGGGAGAGAAGGATGCACATTCCAAAATTACAGTAATGGGATTTTTTCTTTATTCTGCAAGTATTTCATTAATAACCTTTCCCCCTCAATGTATTCATGTATAGCCCCAAAACTTCATTGTCACCAGCCATCGTGGGGCCCGGCACGTGGAGCTTTTGTCAAGAGTCACAGCTTTTCTTTCCCCATCAGGTCCACGTTGTCATTCGGCCGGCCGCCCTTGCCCCTCCTGCCACTGGCCTCACCCATGGCAGGGTAAACAGGGCCAGAGCCCTTCAGGGAGGCCCTGTTGCTTTGCTCCTGGAGGTGCTGGTGCTAATTCTGGATCCTGTCGGGTATAAAGATCTGAAAATTGTGCTCCCTGAGTAATCAGCCTCGGTTACTACCAATTTGAGGTTTGAAAAAGCTTTGGGAAATGCCTGTAGGTGAAGATAGGAATAGCCTCCAGCTGGGAGCCTGACCTGATTTTGGGGTAAAAGAGGCAAATAGAGGGGAGTCGTTCTCTGAGAGTCCTTTATTACAACTTGCTGTGGTCTGAATGTTTGTGTCACCCCAAAATTCATATGTTGAAATCCAATTCCAACATGATAATATTTAATATTAAGAGGCAGGACCCTCAGGAGGTGAGCAGGTTATGAGGGTTCCGTAGCAATGGGATTAGTGCCCCTGTACAAGGGGCCGCAGAGAGCTGCCCAGTCCTGCCATCATGCCAGGACGCAGTGAGAAGGTGCCCGAATAGGCCCCCACCAGGCACAGAATCTGCCCTTGCCTTGATTGTGGACTTCCCAGCCTCCAGAACTGTGAGCCGTAAATGTTTGCTGATTATAAGCCAGCTGGTCTGTGGTATTTTCGTTATAGCAGCCTGGACAGACTAAGACATAGCTGGAAAGCCTTTGATGACCTCTTCCCACATCCTTTAGTTCAGTGGTCCCCAGCCTTTTTGGCACCAGGGACTGGTTTCATTTTTCCATGGATGGGGTTGGGTCGGGGGGAGGCTGAGCTCAGGCGGTGATGCGAGTGATGGGCAGTGGCTGTAAATGCAGATGAAACTTCGCTGGCCCAGTGCTCACCTTCTGCTGTGCTGTGGCCGCCTTTCCCCCCACCCCCCACCCCAAGTTTCATGGAAGACAAGGGTGGTGGCGGAAAGGGTTCGGCGGAGCTCTGCGGCCCAGTCCCTGACAGGCTGTGGACCGGTACCAGTCTGCGGCCCAGGGGTTGGGGACCACAGCTTTAGTCTACAATTCCAGGTACCCAAAGAAATGTGCAAACTTACAGATTAAAGGAGAAGTATGTTTCTTAGAACCATAGCATCCTCTGTCATGTATATATTCATTCACAGAATAATGTTTTCTAAGCATCTGCTGTGTGCTAGGAACTGTTCCAGGCACGGGGTGCAGTAGCGATTAAAACAGACAGCAGCCCCTGCCCCCATGGCGCTTACATTTCACAGCACCAGGTGCTTGCTAGCCTTGGCCGGGAGGCTCTGAAGCTGACTCTCGTGAGTGGTTGGTCCCTGCCCTCTGTGGCCGAGTCGAGCACTGCATGCGCCGCGTGGCAGCAAAGCACAGGCGCGGCTCCACGCGGAAGGAGTGGCGGTGCTCTGAGGCTGCGTCGGCAGGAGCAGGGAGGAGAGGGGTGTCTGTTCCACGCGTTCCTGGAGGACAGAGAAAGGGAGGCCTCAGAGTCACGCTTGCAAGTTGGGATGTTAGGATTACGTGGTGGCCAGAGTCCGAAGACCAAACCCAACCAGCTCACATCAAGTACAGCAATTCATTGGTTCACGTAGATAGAAATTCTGGGCGCAGGACAAGCTCCAGGCACGGCCGAATCCAGGGACTCCTGTGAGGGCCACAGGGCCCAGGTGTCCTCATCTCGTGGCTCTGGTGCACGCCATGCTGGCCTTTGGCTCAGCCCAAGACAGGGGCTCTGAATGGTGGACCCAGAGACGTTCCCAGAGGAAATCAGGATGTTGCTTGCAAGAGAAAGGGGTATGGATGCTGGCAGGCAGAAGCAGCCCGAAGAGGGAAGAAACTGGGGCCGTTGAACCTAGAGTGGCATCGAAGATGTCGGAGCAGGTGACCTGACCTCCGGTCAGGGAGCTTGGCTGGAAGTTCGGCCAGCCCCAGCAGTTCGGTGGGTGCCTGTTGTTGTGATGGTGACGGTATGGCTTGAGTGGTGGCTGTTTTACTCTCACCCCTGGATAAGATGTACTCTTGGAGCGGGCTGGCCAATGGCAGCTGTGGTCCAGGCCTTTCAAGCTGGGTGCCAGAGTGGTGGGGGCGTGGGGATGAGACCCTACGACCCTTCTCTCTGTTGATCTTGATGCTCCAAGGGACAGCATCAGGACCAATTCCAGAAGCCAAAGGAACACCATTCTGGTCCACGTATAGGAGCAACGTGCTGGTTGGAGAGAGCCTTTGTAAGCCCGGAGATGAGCACGCGAGGAGGAGGCCGGGCGTGGGGAGTGGGGGGGATACGGGCTGAGGGACGGGCACTGGCGGATTTTCCAGGTTCCTCCACGGCCCGAGGTCCTGAGATCGGCATCCCTAAAATGACACCCTAACACAGAAAAATAAAGAACATCCCCAGACAAAATGAGAAACCAACCAAATTTATCTCCCGCTGACTGGGGCTTGCAGTTCAAGGAGTGCAGCCAGCAGGGGACCCGCGGGCAGTGCCGGTCCCCCTTCCTCCAGCCCGGCAGCCTCCTGCCTCCTGACCTGGCCGGCCTGCGGCTCGCGGGAAGAGGAGGAGGAACGGCTTGTCGGGGGGAAGACACGGGGTTCAGAACAGGAAAAGAGCAAGGAAATCTGAAATTTAACTCTGGCACTGGTCTAAAAGAAAGCGTGACTATTGGTTGAGTGTTTGGCAATGTTTTTAAACACTCTGTGTGCCAGCCCAGAGAAAAAACGTACAGGGGATTATAAAATGCTTCATTTTCTGTTAAACAGTTTTATTTTGGAGTCGACGGGCTAGGCTTTGGCTGCCTTTGGAGATGACATCATGGCTCGGCGGGGGCGGGGGCGGGCATTTGGGAAGACTGAGGCTCTGCAGGTGGGGGATGGAGACTGGCGTCGGCGGGGGGGACCTCAGCCCTTCTTGCCACCCCACCACCTTGGATGTAGGGCGTCTCGGCCTCGCCACGCGGCTGGCTGAGCCTGCGGGTGCTGCCGAGTGATGTGGGGCAGGAGGTCAGGCCTGCTAGAGTGGGTCTGACCCCTTTGAGGCTGGGTCGGGCTGTGTGGGGAGGAGGTGCGAGGAAGGCGGCCGAGGGGCAGGCGGAAGGGACATGGGGGAGGGGAGACGGTGGTGTCTGCCTGTAGCCGCCCAGCCCTTTCCAGTGACTTCTTGGCTGTGCCCCGTCCCCACTGCACTTGAGTCTCCTGTGGCCTCTCCTTCTCCCACTGGGGTCCTCCCCTGGAGCCTTGGGCAGGCCATGCTCATTCTCACCGCAGGGCCTTTGCACCACCGCTCCACGCCACCTGGTTGTTCTTTCAGGTTTTCACGAGGTTTGCACCTTTGCTTCCTTTTGGGCCACCATCCCGAGGTCAGCTCTGCGTTGTAGCATTCTGCGACGACGCCCTCCCCCTGTGCCTCGCCAAGGTCTCTCCCCTCTCTTCCAAAAGTCATACCGTTTGATTTCTTCCTTGGCAGTATGGTTATTTGAAACGATCTTCTTGAGTTGCTTTTGGATTATTGTCACTGCTCCTAGATGGTGGCCCTCTTGAGAGTGGTGTCTCCTCGTGCCTGCATCTGTCTCTGGCCTCGCAGAGGGCCTGGCGCGCGGTAGGTGCTCAGGAAATACTTACCGAATGATTCGCTGGAAGTGGCCGGGGTGGCGCCGACTTGTTCCACTCACCACTCCCGTGGGTGGCTCGAGGACCCGGAATTCTTGTGGGCTTGTGGCTGGCAGTCTCCTCTGGCCTGGAGAAAAGCCTCGTCTCCCTCAAATTCCACCAAGCCATACCTCCCGTCCGTCCCGCCCCAGAAACCGTCCTTCCCACCTGCTTGCTGGGAGCGGGAGACCAGGGACCGTGGAACAAACCAGAGGGTGTGTGCGTTCTTCCCGTGGATAGGGGCATTTGTATGTCAGACCTTTGGTTTTTTATTTAGTGCCTGCTATGTGCCAGGCCCTGGCTGGGTGTTGAGGGACAGCAGTGACCTGAGTAGACACGGTCCCTGCCCTGGAGGGGGAGACAGGTGATAAAGAGACAAGCAGGTAAGTGCTCAGTGCAGCCTGGGCTGTGCGTGGTGGGGCGCAGACACAACTGGGCTCCTCCCCCCAGTCCCGCAGTCCCCTGGGAGAGAGAGAAGCTCTGCAGAGGCCCCTGGGGGGGGGGTTGGGGAGCCCCAGTGGAGTAGCTGAGCCAGAGACCCCGAGCTGGCTTTAGAAGTGACCGCATTGGGTGGGTCCACTCTCTCCTTCCTCTACAGCCTGCCGGGGCTGATCTGTTTTCTCCGTGAAGGCCTGATGGGGTTGCAGGGAGGAGAAAGTCACTGGTCACTGACTCCACGCAGCCAGGTCACAGAGGGTGGGGGTGGGGACCCCAGCGGTGGTAGGGGAGATACTGGAAGATTTGTTTTCCACCATGTTCTCCAGGGCCACGTGTCTGACACCTGGCTTCTCCTCTCCTGCCGTTCGCGTGGATGCCATCTTTTCACGGCTTCCTCCAATGGCCTTTTATCGCTGTCTCAACAAACACCTTGCAGACATATTTACTTAAAAATTGTTTAAAGGATACCCCCTTAGTCAGGGTCCCAACAGAAAACAGATGGCACACTCAAATAGGGAAATTGAGGAGCGTGTAATAAGGGGCCCATTTACAGAGCTGGGCAGGGGCGGGGGACCCCTGAGGGATAGGGGAGCATCTCAAGAACCCGGCAGGCAAGCGGGGGAGCATTTGGCGACCTAGAGAGCATCGGTAGGGAGGGCTGCCCCAGGAGAGGCCAGCAGAACAAATACCCGGCTCTGTCCCTCCCCACCCTCCGATCTCTGCAGGGGACACAGAGCTGTGTGGGGGCTGAATCTGGAGGTGCCAGTGGCAAACGTCCTCTGCACCGCAGCCCTGCTCCCCGGGCTCGCTTGGACCTTGCTGAGGAGGTGTGCTTAGAAGTCCAATTTTGGAATCAACCCCAACGTATAGAAGGGGGAGTTTCTCGTGTGGATTTGTTTGGGGGAGTGGGAGCCGCGCTGTTTTTCCTGGAGGGTGGGGCTTTGTCACGTTGCTGTGGGCTTTTGGTTTTTGGCGATCGCTTTTCCCGGGACAGGCTAATCGTGAGCGATCGGTGTTGGGCCGTGAGGCCGCAGATTATGGGAACAGAGGAGTGAATTTGTTAGACGCAAGGCTCGGCTCCTGGCAGGTGCAGCTGTCACACGGAGCGTGCACTTCCCGTGCGTAAATGGAGATGCGAGGAGGTTATCATCCTGATTAACACCGTGCCCTGCTTCCCTACTGGAGAAATCGGCAACGGCAGGCACTCTGTGGCCCTCCGCCCCTCGATGGTGTCATTCTGTGTGTGGCTTCACAGGGACAATGGTGGTGGAGAAGTCAAGGAAAAGCTGGAAGGTCGAGGATGCGTCTGCGGGGCCTCTTTGTTCATTATGTATTTCTATTGCGCGAGGTTTCCATTCGCCGATTGCACCGCTCCGGGGGGCCCCCGGAGGAAAAGACAAGGGAACCAGTGCTCTGAGCACCAAAGCTATTTTTATTTGTGCACAGGGCAAGGTGAAGTGGAGGCTGCAGGCCGAGGTCCAGCTGTCCCCGACACACAGAATTGGATATTAAGGAGGAATTAGAAGCTCGAGTCTGAGGAGGTCCCTTGTGAGTGATGCATTCAGGATGGCATTATGACTTCCCAGACTGCATTTGCAGAGAGCAGCGAGGGTAGACGAAGGAGCCGTTTTGGGGGCCAACCCTAAGCCCCCAAGTAGCCCTGATGGTGGTCTGTGAGTAGGTTGTGCATTGTTTCCCCAAATCAAATTCTCTCCTGTTGTTTCCTTTTTGCAATGACGCTTTCCCCACCGGACAATCCTAAGAGCCGCCTTCTCTTCACAAAGCTTTGCCGCGTCCCACTCGCTCACCCACCTGCGCCCCAGCCCAGGTTAGCTCTTCAGGAAGACCCTGTTCTTCTGTGACTCATGAGCGGGTCCCATGTCACCGGCATCGCTTCACCTCTGGGCAAGGGGCAGAGGACGCGTCCAGTACTTATTTTTAAAAAGTCAGATGCCATCAAATATCACAGGAACACATAGGGTTACAGATGGGGCTTTGTCCTGCCCCCACCCACAGGTTAATTGCGTCACCTTCCTACAAATTTACGTAAAGCCATATTTCTTAGATTCTAAGACACACTTTATAACATCTCTGAAAGTGAGGTGCATCTTACGGTGAGTGGCTTGTCATGGTTTAATTGACAGTGTTTTTGTTTTTCTTTTGTGGTGGTACATAAAATAATGGCGCTTTTTACAACCCACGGTGTCTTGCATTCGATGAAAAATAGTATTATGTGTATCCATAGAAACTCTGTCGTATTGATTTTTGATTAAAAAAATAAATGATACCATAGTGGATCTATCATTCTGCAGCTTGTTTTGTTTCATTTAATACCATGCCTTGGAGAGTTTTCCACCTCGGCGTGTGGCTCTCCCTACCCCTTAGTAAGTGCTGCGCGGCGCGGCATGGCATGGATGCGCTGCGGTTTATGCAGCCGGTCCCCGGGTGACGACATATAGGTCGTTCCCAGTCGTTTGCTGTAGTAAACATTCTTGTACACACCTCCCGTAGAAGCACTTTTTTCCGTGGTTGATGCAGAGAAGGGGCATCGTTGGGCCCGGCCTTTATTCCGTTCTCTTTTCTTTCATTCCATCCGTCCATCCCGTCCTATCCCTTCCCACCCCATTCCACAGTCGGCACCCTAGTTCTCCCTTGGTATCAGATACTGTCAGAGGGGAGTCAGGACCGGCCTCCCCGGCAGCCTGTGGTCTAGTTGCATGAGAAGGCTTCAAATGAGACGTGGGTCAGAGCTCCAGAGTGTCGCCAAATCAAGCCTGGGGGCGGGGCAGGTTTTGGCACAGTTCTGAGGAAGGCATTTTAGCTCTTATTTTGTTCTCATTCTGGGTCCTCTCAGGCTGGCAAGCCCATCGGTAATAGCAAAAATAGTCCTTTGTACTGCCACATGTCGCCCCTTGACTTGTATGTGGGGTGCAAGTGGAAATCTTCCCCAGTTGGGTAGCTTAAGGCTGGACACCGCTTTGGGTTGCTCTGGAGGTTCCCTCTCTTGCTCTCCTACCATTGAGGAAAGAGCGACTTGTCATTCCTTTGGTACTGGCCAACTCTGCATGGGGGTGCTGTGCCACCTCTCACCAGATGCAGGACATACGGGGTCGGGGACGAATGGAGGGTCTCTCACCAACTCTGCTGCCTGGTGATCTTTGAGCAGAAAGTGCCAGAGTTTGCCCTGGCATGGCTCCAGGCGGTGCTTCTCAAACTTTTAAACACTTAGGGTCAGTTGGAATTGTGTGAAAATGCAGGTTCTAATTTAGCAGACCTGGGGCAGCTGAGGTTCGGCTATAAGCTCCCAGGGGATGCAGATGCTACTGGTCCAGGGCCCACACTTTGAGTAGCAAGGACTTTAAGAACAATAAGCAAACTGTGGAGGCAGAGAGGACCTGGGCAGTGTGGAAGGAGGGTTTGGTGGGAGGTGGGGTTTTCTAGGGGCCAAAGGTGGACACATCTGGCATCTCACTTATTCAGACGAAAGATTATTTTTCTTTGCATTTTGGGTTGACTGCTCTCCAGCAGTTGTGTGCAAGCAGAGGGAGAGTTTGTTGGGGCTGTTTTCTGCTGATAGATTTGTACTAGAGTTTCCAACTGCAGGGTGGCACTTAGAGTAGGATAATTCTTCGTTCTGAGGGACTGTCCCTTGCTTTGCAGGACATTCAGTACCCCTGGCCTCTCCCACTGCATGCCACTAGCAACCTCCCTGATTATGGTGGCTGTCTTAATCCACTCCAGCTTCTATAACAAAATACCTTAGACTGGGTAATTTGTAAACAACAGAAATGTATTGTTCACAGTTTTGGAGGCTGGGAGCCCAAGATCAAGGCCCAGAAGATTCGGTGTCTGGGGAGGGCCCATTGCTCGTAGATGGTGCCTTCCATGTGTCCTCACATGGCAGAGGGGCAGAAAGGGACTAATGAACTTCCTTAGGCCTCTTTTATAAGGACACGAATCCCATTCTTAACGGGAGGAACTCTCATGACCTAATCACCTCCCAAAGGCCCCACCTCGTAGACCATCACCTTGAGGGTGAGTTTTCAACATACGAATTTTGGGGGAACATAGACACTCAGACCACAGCAGTGGCACTTGACAAAATGCCCCTGAGGGGCGGTGCTGCCCCTGGTTGAGAGCGATGAGCTACATGTGTCTCATACCGAGGGCAGGGACCACGGCCTGGTTTCCGTGTCCCCGGCAGCTGGTACTGTGCCTGGCGTGTGCTGTGTGAAAGAAAGTAGGCTCTGGGCACTAAGAGGGTGTCATCTCCAGTAACCCGCACGTCAGGGAAGAGTCAGATTTGTTTGCCTCCGCTGTACCCAGCAGAATGGCAGCTGCTGAGGACAGCGCCATCCTGCCCTGGACGTGGTTTGGGGAGCCGGGACGTGGGAAGCGATGGTGCGTTTGAGTTCATCTCTGTTTCCTCGGCTTTGCCATGTCCCTCAGCCTCCATTTTCTCATAGAATGGCTGCTGAGCGTTTGGGTTTTCGATGTGTTTTTCCTGGGCTGAGCTGCTGGAGGACAAGGCCCGGCCTGTTCATCAGTCCAAGAATCACACACGCAGTGGGAACATTACTGCTGCCGTACGCGCTTCTAGGGGAAGGTACCTGCATGGAGCTGCGAAAGTGCCGAGCTGCACCGGAGCTCAGCGGTTCTGTGCCTGCACGCAGGGACAGGACTGGGTCCAGTGTCCGCTCAGCCAGGGGCTGCTTGGCCGTAAGAACTCGAAGGCTCCGTCCGTCCGAGATGACGGCCCTGCCCACCTTGTCAAGGATCTGCTTGTTAGATGGAAATTAGTTCTTCACAGGCGAAGCGGCCTTGTGCTCGATGGGGAGGGGTGGTGGCTCAGAGCAGAGGGGTGCCGGCCCCCGAGGCCCACGAGACCGCAGTTCCCCTTTGTCCTGGGATGGCCATTTGTGGCCATGTCTGTCCCTATTTCCAGCCTGTCTTGCCACTGCCACCTCACCTGGCACTTGAGGTCTGTGTGTCCTTGCCCACGCTGTTCTCTCCGCCTGTGCACCCCCCGCTTCGCTTCCCCGGCAGAGCCGAGCCCCTCCTTCCAGTCACCCCAGAGGCCTTCCCTGACCTCCATGCTGCTGCTCTGGGGCTCCCAGGAGGACTCGGACACCCCTGTGTTTTTCAAAATACATTTTTCTTGTTTTATGCTTGCTATATAAATTCACTGTAGAAGGCCCATTGAGTAAGACAAGCCAGAAGAAGCGGCCATCCAGAGATCCAGAGCGGTCAGTGTTCGCACGTCCAGGCTCTTGTTCTGCGGTCTGCTTTCTTCTCACCTGCCGATGGACAGACTGTGAACAGTTTATTGTCTTACTTGACATTGTTAAATACTGCCTAAAAGCTTACTTTAATCAGCTGCGTGGTGCTCCATTGTGCGGTCGCGCTCAGGTATGTGTTGCAGTCCCCTCTAGCTAGACGGGGCATGCCCCATCCCAGCGATCCCCCTACAGCACCCTAACTGTGCGTGGCCTTGTGAGGGCTGGGGCCTTGACTCCTCACCTTTGCTCACCCAGAGCCGGGCATTTGACCGGAGGGTTCGTGGGCAGTGCTTGTTGAAGGAATGGATTCCCCTGCGTTCTCAGCTCTTCCTGCCATACCAGAGCTGAGCCTGTATTTATGGCTCTCTTCTTCTCCCACTCCACTACCCTCCCACCCTCTCCCTGAAAGGAGACCCCACAACCCAGGCTGTTGTCATTTGAACTTTAAAAGTCCAGGGCAAAGGTCAGGCAACAAAGAGGCTGGAGGGGTTGGCTGGGAGTTGGGGAGGGGAGGCCACCCAGAGGTCGCGGTATTGGCACCTGCTCATCATAAGTGGCTTCCAGGCCAGGAGGGAGGTGGGGCAATTCTAGGTGGCCAGAGGGCTGCCGCTGGCAGTGGGCAGGAGGGACCCTGGTGAGGGGCAGAGGTTCCTGCGAGCTGGGAGGTCTTCACGCCTGGCTCTGAGCTCTGGCAGCCATGTTTGAAGGCGTCCAGTGCAGCCGAGGCCGTGTCCGGCGTGTGCGCAGCACTTCGTGGGAGTGCAGTTTAGTTCTGTGTATGTGACGAGACACGAATCTTTATGGTCCCTCTGGACAGACCTGTTGGAACCTAGGAACAAAAGCCTTCATTTATTCAAGAGTACATGCATGCAGGGATGAAACGAAAGTTTAGGGCTTGCTCACTGGGTATCAGGTTCTACACGCGTGCTGCCGGCCTTCACAGCGCTCACAGACTGGGAGGGTGAGGGTACAGGGTGACCGACCCTTCCAGTTGGCCCGAGACTGAGGGGCTTCCTGGAATGTATTATTTTCAGTTCTTAAATTGGGGAAATCCTGGACAAATTGGGACGAGCTTGTCACTCTTGTCAGATAGAAACATAGACTTGTGTCATCCAAGAAGTTAGGGGTCGGAACCCTGCAGGCAGGACCGAGGGACTCAGCGGAGGGGACACCTCTGGCTCTCCTGTCGCAGGTGTGGCACGCTTAGTGGGAGCTTTCCGTGGAGTTGCGATGTCCTAGAAGGGGTGAGGCCCTGGAGGGGGTTCTGTCAAAGTGCTTCTCCTCATCCTCCTAGTTTTTCGTGTCCCACCCCCAGGTCCCCCTCCGGGCATGGCATAGCCAGGGAGTTGGGACAAAGACAGCCTTCTGGAAAGTGGATCCCTGGGACCTGGGTTCAGCCGCCCCATCGACCTCCAGGACCAAGGCCGCCTCCTTGAAAAAAAGGGTCTATTCCGAAGTCCACTGTGAAGAGCCAACTTGCCTGTCCTCCCTTGGGAGTGGATGGAGTCTGCCTACTGGGGTCTGCTTTGACAGCTGCATTCATGGCCTGAGCATATCACTCATTCATTTCTTCATTTACTTCACTCGACACGTGGTCATCTGGTCTGTGCCAGGCACTGTGCTGGGTACAGACAGGTGATGCGTGGAGCACAGGGCTGGGCATAGAGGGCTGGTGGATTGAAAACCCCTGCTGGCCCAGCGAGTGGCCTGGGAGCCCCCCAGCGCCAAAAGCTTTGGCAGTTTCTCACCTGGGTAGCAGGTGGGAAGGAATCCAGGAAGTCAGCAGAGCCTTGTCCATCCCTGCCTGGCCTCCCCCAGGCTGACACCCAGGAGGGCTCCCCTGCCAGGCACCTCTCCGGAGCCTTTGTCTCTAGGAGTCTGTGAGGGGCCTTGGGAGAATGGAATCTTGCACCCTTCTCCTGGAAATGCCATTTGTCCATTGAAATGCAATTTCCTTCTGAAAGGAGAAAAAGGACAAGAAAGGCCACAAGGGTGACAATGAGTTTTTGGTACCTACAAGCCAGCTCCAGAGTAAATTCCCAGCATTTCAGATCAAGGCCTCGAAAAATGTAGGCCTGGGCTGGATGGACACCATGCCTCGTGACCAAAAAGTCAGAAATGATTTTTATTCCTTCATGTGATTTTAAAAAAATTCATGGAAGGAGAAGCCCAAGCTGACAATGCAATAGATAGTATGGTTCAAAGAGATTAAATTAAAAAAAAAAAAGAAAGAAAAGGAATTTCTAGAGATTTCTTTGTGTGTTCGAGCGGCCACACATGTTATGCGGGTCCCCTCGCTCGCCCTGGTGCACCTGTGGGAAGGTCCTGAGGGTAAGAGCTGAGCGGAGCAGGAATGTGGTGTGCATGTGCGTGTGCGTGTTGGGTGTGTTCCTATCGATACACGTACACATTCATCAAATTACGTCTGCTTTTACCTTTAAAATTTTATGAACATGAGCATATGGCGCGTTATCCTGCCACGGAGTGAGTGTGTGTGTGTGACACGCCCAGGCTGGCCTGCATGGCACTTGCGCCTCGAGTGCACACAGGTCTGTGGCTGAGACTCCTTTGGAGCCGCGGCCTGGGAGCCCGTGCTGCGGTGGGCGAGCCCACCTCCCGCCCCGCCTGGCCGGCCCACCAGGGCCGGGAATGTGTTTCCATCCGTCTCTGGCCCCATCACCTAGGCAGCTAATTCCTTTGAGCCCCTCCGCCTTATTAAAGTCACAGATCACTTTCCTGAGCTTAACGCTGTCAAGACCAGCGTGCCCCTCGTTCAGACCCCCTCCCCGCCATCCAGCCTCTCCTCGAGGCCGGGGGTGGAGGTGAGGGTCCCGCCAGCACCCCCGCCCCATCCCCTGCTCAGTGTGATCTGCACGCTGCCTCGCAGTGATCAGTGAGGTCGCCTCAAGATTCCTTCAGTGAAGCCCTTGGCAGGGATACAAGGGCCGTCACAGCTGTGCTGCACAAACCAGCTTCCAAAGGCGAGGACGGCCCGGCGCACTCGAAGTGGCTCCGCGGTGGAGGGGTGCGAGGCTCGCTGCTGGTTTGGAGAACACTCCTCGCGTCCCCGGCTGCCGCGGCCTCCCCTGTTATGAAATATGGATGGTACCGGTTCCAGCGTTCGGAGACTCGCTGGCAGCGCCGAGCGTCTCCAAAGGCCCGCCTTGTGCATGCACCTAAACACTTCACTGAGCAATCTGTCAACATGTCAGCAACACATGTTTTGTAAAAAGCTTCCAGTGGGAGTAATGACTCCCACCAGGACTTCCAAAATGCTTTGAATTCAGCAGATTTCTATTGCGGGCATCCCCTGGGGTGCCTTTTACAATGCCTACATTTCAGAAATTTGAGCCACAGACCCCTGGGGGTTTCCTTTCATAATGCCTCAAAATGTAGGGTTATATTGTTGGAAGTCCCCATGGGGTCTTTATTAATACCTGAATTCTGAGGAACTGGAAATTACACAGGGCACTGCAGGGGCCCAGATCCACACCAGGAAGAAGAGAAAAACTCTGTGGGGAGATTTTTTTTCTTCATGCAAGAGTGAAAGAGAAGAATTTGCTAAAGGACAAAATTGAGTGTGTTTGAGCTTCCTTCATTTAATCTGCCTTCTAGAACGCTACAGTAAAATCTGCAACGGGGAAGGGGGGAAATGACTTTTCTATTTTTAAATCTCACTTTGATATTTTAGGGGCCAGAGTATGTTCTCTTTAAACACCCAGTGTCGAGGGGCATTGTTTAAAAATAAATTATTTTTCTTTTTGGTAATTGAAAACACCTCTGCCGTGCCCCTCTCCCGGGTCTCCCCTCTTCCTTAGAGCTGTTAAACTCCTGGCGCGCTCCCGGCTCATTATCATTAACCGTTTGGGGTTGGTTTGAGATATTGGCCCACTTGCTCCCCTCCCCTCCTCTCCTCTTTCCTCCTCTCCCCTCCCCTCTGCGCATTAAAGATGAGAAAATCAGCCTTGGAGATGGTCCAATCTCCCGTGCGAACTGGTTTCAAACCCTCGCTGCCAGTTGGGGCCATCAGAATAAGAAATATCAAGGCTGCCTGCTACTTCTTGCAAGCATTTTGCTGCTGAAGTCTCGTAAAGACAGAAGGGGCGCTTTCCTGTCCCCCAACACACACACACACACACACACACACACACACACACACGTGTGCATGCGTGCACACGCGTGCACGTCAGTTTCTGCGTGTGGCATGTCCCAGCCTCCACCGCCTGCACACTCACCTTCAATACTGTTTTTTAAAAAGTTACAAGACTTAAACATGTTAAGCCTTAGGGTTAATTTAAGCTGCCTTTTTTCCTTCTAAATCTGGCACTCACTGGCTTGCTGAAAAGAGGTCTCTTGCTCTAGTTCTGTTAGTCTCATTGATTGGGACAAGAAAATAACATTGAGAGAGCTAACTTACAGTAGCCAAGGCCAGGAAATCCTAAGTTGCTCATAAGACCCTCCTCCCTTCTCCTCCCTCCCTCTTCCCTCCCTCCCTCTCGCCGCCTCCCGCCTTTCTGCCAGAGTGGCTGGATCACACAGGGGACTCAGGAACTCACATTTTCCCCCCTCGCTGAGACTCCCAGACGGTGTTCAACCATCTGTGGTCCCATGGGCCCAGCAGAGGGGGCCCGAGGAGGGGGTTTGCCCATCAGGAGCTGGCTGGGTCAGATACTCACAGAGACCCTCTGCACCCACCCTGAGCAGGCTGATTAATTAAGCAATTGCATCATTCATTCAAGGTTTGCGATTTGGTGCCAGGGCGCTGGCTGCTGCGTTCCTGAGCTGGGCTTCCCTCCCCTGGGCCTGAGTGGTAGGGTCCCTTTCTTTCTCCGGCGGCTTTTCCTCCGAGGTGCCCGCACTGGACGCTCCGCCAGGAGAGGAATTGGCCCCCTGTGTCCCACCTGCCCCTCCACTCCAGTAGGCAGCCCTGGTGGCTCCTGGGGCGTCTTGACCAGGTGGGGCTGTGGGCCCTGAGCAGACCCCAGGAGGGGCCTTTCCTCCTCGCAGCAGGCCCTGGGCTTCAGCAGGGGCTTGCAGGCTGAGAGGGCCAGGAGCCCTGCGGCGCTCATTTGACATTTTTAGCTGAAGACCTTTGTTCAGACCGATTTCGAAGTAGCTTTGGGTTGGAGTGTGTTCTGCTGTTTTCCTTTCCTTTTTTCTTCTTCTTCTTTTTTGAAACTCTGGGCCTATTTTTCAAAGCGATGAAATAGAATCTGACCCTGGGATTCCCATGTTGCCATCTCTTTCCCAAACCACCCTCTTCTGCCTGGCCAAGGAAGGAGGCCCAGGTTCCCTAGCAGTCTCTGGGTCTCCGGGTCTCTGACGACCCACTTTCGGCTTTGACTGCCCACCAACCCACCCTGCCCCCACCTCTTGGCCTGAGGGCTGCAGACTCCCAAGGGAGGCCAATATCCTGGCCTGGGGACTGGCCTGGGAGCTGCTGGGGGGCGGGCACTCTTTTCCTGTCCTTCTTTTTAGAGACTTTGTCCCTCACTTGGGGAAGCAGCAAAGTCTGTCCAGATTCTGTGGCGACCTCTGGCCTCAGGGTCGGTGGGTGGGAGAATGGTACAGGGTGAAAATGTAGCCCACATCCCAAGAACACAGCCTTCTTCCCAAGAAGGCCCAAATCACGGAGCCGGAGCCTGTTAAATTTTCATCTAACTGGGGGTGGCATTATAAGAGCCACCTTCTCCTTGCACCCCCAGAATAAACAACGCAAAAACAAAAACCATAAAAGCAACTAAAAACCACACAATAGAAGTTCCTTCTCCTTGTGAGCTTCAGAGTAAACAGTGAAGATACCACCTTTGGGAAGGAGGAGATTACAAACTTAGATTCTTTAGAAAACCCAGCCTAGTTGCCAAATTAGATGGCAACCCTCCTTGCAGTGCTAAAATCCATGTGGTTCCAGAGAAGAACAGGATGAGGGGAGCCCTTGAGCCCGAACAGATGCCCAGGGAGGGGAGGCCAGAAAGCCTGCTCGGAGCAGTGATTTATTTTATTTTTAAGATCTATATGTTTGGGCCACATTTATTTATTTATTTCCAAAGGCTATTTTTGGCGTCTGCCTGGGCTCCTTTGTAGCAAAGCCCCCTTTTCTAGAATTTCCTTTCCTTTATTAGAGTTACAGCTCAGCTTTGTGTGGCCCCGGGGGAGCTGGCCAGCCGCTGGCAATTTCTCTCAGACACCCAATTACCCCCTGACGTCAGTGCCGCCTCGCCCAGCTCCCCTGGGTGCCTGCATTTTTTCCTTTGTAACACTAATAGCTGACTAGCTAAGTGCCTGTCGGCTCCTTGGCAGAGGAGTTGATTGTGTTTTCGGCTGGATACTAAATCCAAAAACTATGTAAAAATGTCAATAGGTGAGTGCACATTGATTTTGGTTAGTCACAGTGATATTTGAGCCCCTTTGGGGACTCTGTCTGGGGAAGTATTTTACAAGAAAGATAATATAACAGAAAATTACTGGAGCTCCGTGGGTCTCTGGTGGGTTTCTTAGGGGCCTGCTAAATTGCTGTAGAATCAACAAATGCTTTATTAATCTAAATTTGTGGTTTTGTTCTTTCTTCTCTTCAGAAGGTTGGAGTTTTAATGATGCAGCCGGCTCCGGCGGCCCGCACCTTGGCTGCCGGGCTGGGGTCCCCGGCTGGCAGTGAGCTCTCGGAGGGTCTGGGAGCAGGGCGGCTGTGTCCCCAGCTGGCTTCCGGGGAGCGTGGAGCGGGCGCCCGCTCGCCGCTTGCCAGGCCGAGGTCTGTGCGAGCAGATAAAGCGGGGGCTGCGGGCGGAGCAGCTGTGCCGGGCCAGGCTGACTGGGAGAGGCTGATAAGGGCCCAGAAGGAGCCCAGGCGGGCGGCGTGGCAGCGCCAGGAATCTGCCGGGGTATCACGACTGGCAAAGAAAGTTAAACGCGCGGATCCGGGGATGGTTGGCGGACCTGCGGAGAAAGATAATGGTAATTGATGGAATCAAAGCCGCAGCACAGCCTTGTGTTTTCTTGGCAATTAATTCCCTCCCCCCGCCCCCAATTTCTAACCCCCTGGCATTCTTCGAGCCCAGGACGCTGTGTGCAGCCTGCACACTCAGATAATCAGCACACGCCCTCCGTGTGTCGGGGCGGGAGCCAGGGAGACGTGGCCAAGAAAAAACACAATTAGAGACCTGGTTTTTGTTGTTGTTGTTGTTTTTTTAAATATATTACAAACAAACAAGTCAGAAAAGAAAATCCCCACTGAAAAGTTAAGGATGTGTCACTCTGGGAGCTCATCTGATCTTGCTCTGGAAGGGAAGGAGGAGAAATCAATGTCTTTGTAAGAGTGCCGGGCTCCGCGTCTCCCGGCTGGGCAGGACAATGCGTCGTCAGGCCGGTCCCCGCACACGCGTGCGCACACACGCACCCCCAGGTGATGCTGGGGGGGGGGGGACGGCACGATGGGACGGCAGTTTGTACCGTGCACAGATGTGCCTGCCTCTGCCCGGCGTCGCCGTGCCCCTCCGCCTTTTGTCCCGTGAAAGGCATCCCTCCTTGACAATGGGCTAACCAGGCTGTTCCGCGTCGCCATGGGCGCACATCGCCCGCCTGCGCCGTAGGTAAGGCTTTCAGCCTGCCTTTTGTGTGTCACCGACAACGTGCACACGCTGGGACACACCTGCTTGCAGAAACACGCGTGAGTGCACAACTCCGGCCCTGGTGCCCACCCCGCTCACGGCCCGGCGAGCTGCTTCCTAAACCAGGCCCACTGCGCCCCAGGGAGCCCCTGTGTCGGCTCCAGGATCTTAAGCAAATAAAACACTCCAAAAAATTTCCCCAGAGTCTTTTGAAATTAAAATCAGTGCGCAGTAAAACTGTGTGTCAGTCCAGCGTGTGAGGCGCAGGCCTCCAAATAACTGGCAATTGTATAAAGGAAGCAATCAGGAGCAGCCTTCTAGGTGGTTCTGCCTGGCACTGCAGCATGTACTGCGGGAGCCTACTTGGTGGCAGGTAATTAGTGTTCAGGACAGGGGCTCTCTGGCTGGAAGGTGACGGCATAAGCCAGAGGGACTTAAAAAAAACCTTGTCCCCCTGCCATACAGCGTCTGCCCACCTCTCTTTCTGGGAGGCGCCTTTCTCCCAGCCCGTCTCTGGGTAGGTGACATTGATTCTGTGCCCAGAAACCAGGTGACGGAGGGACCCAATGGGGCAGGGACTGAGAGGCTTCTGCTTTCATTCTGTCTACTCCATCCCACCTTGGTGAGGGGCTGAAGTTAGCCTTGCTTGGAAGGAAGGTCCTGAGCCCTGGGAATTCTGGAAGGTCAGAGAAGGTGTGGGCCAGCCCCTCACCAGCCAGCCGCCTTCCTCCGCAGCTCCCTGAGCTTTGTCTCCTTGACAGGGTGGGAGGGTTTGGGAAGGAGGTCCCCCTGGTGACTTCTGAGTCATCAAAGCCAGCTCCCCTCCTGAAAGGGCTCTGCAGGCCGGCAGCTGTTCGGGGGCCTGGAGAGGAGACAGGGGGCTGGTCCTTTGTCCCTTGGAGGAGGCCTCCCGGAGGCCCAGGCCTGCATGGCGGGCAGCCACATTAACCTTCCACCCTGGCTCGGGGGGGCTTGCCTGAGGTCAGACATATAATGAGGCCAGGTCCCTGGCTGTCCCCTGCCAGGGCTCTGGCAACAAAGGCCCAGTCAGGCTGCACAATGAGGGGGAGGTGGCCGGGAGGGGGTGGGTAGGTGCCGGCACAGCCTCGGAGGCCCAGGGTTTCCTTCCAGCCCACCCCATGCTGGGCACTTCAAAGGGGCAAGGGGAGAGGCCAGGCAGGCCCGGGCCTCCTTCTCCCAGAGCTACAGGAGGTGGAAAAACACCTCCAGAACGTGGCTGATAGAGTCAGGTTTTTGGAATCTGGCTCCGTGGGGAGCCCCTGGTATGGGGTCTTTCTCTGGAAAACTTGTTTCACTTCCTTTGTTTGGAGCTGGAGCTCAGTTTGGCCCAATGACTTAAATCTGAGCCATCTAGCCTTTCACATCAATACTGCCACTGATGATGATGACGATGTCCCATGCATGAGGATCCACGTCACTGCATTCGGAGCATCCCCCCCATCTCAATGACTTTTCTACCTGCTTAGTGAGGCTGGGAGCAGGTACGAAGGCCTCTGTCTTTCAAGGGAGAGGAAGGTGGGGAGGCGCAGCTCCGGGGCACAGCCCCGAGTGTTGGGCATTGGTTCCCATTTTACAGATGAGTCCACTGGGACTCAAGGAAGATAAATAAACCCGCCCGAGGTCACTTGGCTGGCTCCACCACCTGCAAACTTTGTGACTCTTGTTAATTTCCCGACACTCTCTGTGCCTCCGTTTCCTGCTCTGTAAAGGGGGGTAATGATAGCACCTGCCTGAGGGTTGGTGGGAGGACACATTAAAATGTGGGGGTAACTGTCGTCCTTCCAGTAGTGAATTGTCCAGTTCGGATTCCAGGGCCAGTTCTCTCCTTACTCCTTGAACAAACAAAATAAAAACCTGTAAGGTTGCTGAGGGACCCTTCGTCTGCGCCATTCGGTGCGGGGCTGGGGAGTGGAGGCCCAGGGAGGGGCAGGACTAGCCGAGGGTCTCAGGGTGAGCGGGTGTTGGTGCGGGAGCCAGAGGTTGCGTCTGAGGGCCGTACTGTCCCAGCCTCACTGGGCGGAGGCTCTGCGTAGGCACTGGGCGTATTGTGCCTGGTTTCGCTTAATTGCAGAGATGCGTTTCTTCACATGAAGCTAGACCACGTTTCATGTTTTCGAAATGCTCCGGAGTATTTCTCAAGGCCCTTCCAACGCTACCCCAAGATGCTGTTGGGCGTAACCAAAATCTGGCTGCCTTGTTCCCTTCCCCTCACTGTGGCCAGGGGGTGCTTGCCCTGGCCCGAAGGCGTCAGGGTCCTTCCTGGATGGGGGAGGACAGGGCCTCCCTTCCTGTCCCTTGTCCCTTGGAGGCCAGCTTGAGTCCTGCATGTGCTGTGCCTGTTGCAGGAGAGGAAGGTGTAGGGCACTGGACCCTCAGAAGTCTGAGGGTGTAAAGAGAGTGAAAGGACAGGCATCCCCAGAGGGCACGATCCCTGATCCCTGCTTGCCGATGAGCAGAGACTGGATGTTTTTATCCCGCGACTAAAAATGTGTTCAGGGCTCTGAGAAATGGCTGGAGGCACGAAGTCGTGCATGCAGTTAAGAGTTTTACAAATCAAATCCCGCTGCAAATGCCCCTAGCATTTAGTGGAACCCTCTCCATAGTCATTGGCAAAACGAAGATGCATGTTTTGTTTTGTGCATTTGCTCTTCCGCACGTCTCATCTAGGGGGAGGGCACTGTATACCAAACACTGTGCTTGGCACTTGGTGACACCAAGCAGAACAAGAATAGTCTCTGGGCCAGGCATGGTGGCTCACGCCTGTAATCCTAGCACTTTGGGATGCCAAGGTGGGAGGATCACTTGAGGCCAGAAGTCCCAGAACAGACTGGGCAAAATAGTGATACCCTTTTCTATAAAAAATAAAAATTAGCTGGGTGTGGTGGTGCGTGCCTGTAGTCCCAGCTACTTGGGAGGCTGAGGCAGGAGGATCCCTTGAGCCCAGGAGTTGGAGGTTGCTGTGAGCTATGATTGCACCACTGCACTCCAGCCTGGGCAACAGAGTGAGACCCTGTCCCCCCTTGAAAAAAAAAGAGAACAGTCTTTGGCCTCCCCTCAGGAGTCCAGTCTCCCTCCCGCTTCCCCTTACTCCTTTCCTCTTTCCCATTCATCAAATATTTATTAAGCATCCTTGTTTTCTATGCTAATAACGGGGTCCTTAGAAATGAGCAGGGCATGGGGAGAACCTTGTCGGACAGGCTGAGGAGGGATGCTGTAGACACAGGCATAGGGATTTTCATGAGACTGGGCTCTGGCCTTGGCCAGGGCACTAACTGACCGTGCGAACTTGACTGTCACTGACCTGCTCTGCATCCTCACGTACAAAATGAGGATGTCGAACCTAACGGTGGCGTTGGTCAGGCATCTTTCCGTTGCAAGGAAGAGATGCATCTCGGACTGGCTTAAAAATAAACCTTCCGGCCTGGCTGGATTCTTAGGAGTTCATCTCTCTTGTGCTCTTGTCTCTGCTTTCATCTTTGCTGGCTTCATTCTCTGCCAGGCTCTTCCTAAAAGAGGGCAAGTTAATCCCTCCGCCCCCGGTGGCTCCATGCTCATACCCTCCTGCCGTGGCGGAGCATCTCTTTCCTGTAGTGGAGCGAGACCTCAGCGTCCACTCTGATTGGCCCAGATTGGTCACATGTCTGTCCTTAGACCAGTCACTGTGGCTACGGGACACAGTGCTGTTCGGCCAGGCCTGGGTATCTGACTCGCACGGGGAGGAGTGTTTGCTCTACAGAAGGCCAGGATGGACACCGGGCAGGCTGGAAGGCATGGGCATTTCCTCACAGTCATTGAGAGCATCCTTCAAACTTCATTCGCACGTAAGACAGGCTGGGGAGCCCGGCGGCCTGGGCTCTGGTCCCAGCTGTGCTTGCGTACTGTGTGACTCTGGGCAAGTTATTTAACTCTCCACCCCTCACTTTCCTCATCTGCAAAATAGAACCAACAACAGTACATACCCCATAGTGCTGTGAGAATTAAATGTGTTACCCATGGAAAGTGCTCAGAACAACGTGTGGCATGTCATACGCACTTAAATAAGTGTGAACTAGCACTGTTTTCATTCATTCATATTCATTCACGAACTCTTATGCACGCAGACAAGCAAGCGAATAAACCATAGTCTCTGCCCTTGTGGAACTCACAGAGGGAGTCTGTGATTATTTTTCACTCAATTTATTCAAGAAATGTTTATTGAGCACCTACTATGTACCAGGCGCAGTGCTAGGCTAAACTTCGGATGCAGGGGTGAAGGAAACAGCCCTGCCTTCATGAAGGTACACAAGGTATCTTTATTAATTCTTAATTCCTCATCTAAACACTGGGGACAATGTTATCTTCTGCAGAGAGACTGCATGAAGAGAAGAGGTGTGGGAATGTGTCAAAAACCCGAAAGTGGCTTTTTGTCTGGTGTGTTGCCAGTGGGAGGGCATCGTCCTGTCCTTCAGCGCTGTCCACCAGGGGCTCAGCCTTGCCCGGCCCCCCCACCCCGCCCGTCTCTTTCTCGAGCCTCCCCGTGGGGCTGGTCCCCTTGGCTTCGGTGCCGCCAGCAAGATGGATGTGGGGCTACAGGGCTTCTCGGCCTCTGCTCAGGGGCGGTGCGGGTGGGGGCCTGGGGGTCAGGCTTGGGTCCAGCTGGTCAGACCTCGTTTCCCCACGCCACGTCAGCTGGGGCCGAGCCTCTGCAGGGGCTCCCTGTGGGTCCCGGGCCTGGCTTCACTCTGGCTTTTCTGGGTGCTTCCCTGAGGCGGACCCCTGGCTCTGCGCAGCAGGATTCGTGCTGGGATTCAGAAAGTCCCCTCACCTTCTCCCTTCTGCCCAGGGGAAGGGCTCTCACATGGGACGTGGTCTGTAGGAACTGGGGCAACAGGTGGCAGGTGTTTGGTCCTCAGCGTCAGGAGAACTCCAGGCAGTGGCCCCGTGCCCAGCCTGGGGCTGATGATCATTACGGCGTGAGTTAGTGGTGCCTGCCTCATCGGCCACTCCGCTGACCCGTCCCCGTCTCCCCAGCTTTTGATCCCCACAACGTCTCCCTTAGAGACGCGCTTTTGGAGATGCTTTATTTTCACCTATGAGGAAACAGAGGCCCAGAGACGTCCGGTAACTTGCTGAATGTCTGTTCGCGCACGCCTGTCTGGCCACACAGCCCAGGTTCTTGGTCACTAAGTCGTCCTGTGCCACAAGGTGACTGTTGGCACAGACTCAAGCATCTCCCACCTGGGAGAGGCACAGAAGGTGGCTGATTTTCTGTCTACAGGTCAGAAACATCCAAGAGCAGAAATCACGTCACCAAGAGGGCAGAGGCCCGGGTGTCGACCCGAGTCTGGCTTTGTGGGCTGTCTGCCCGGCCTGGCCAAATCCTTCCCCACCAAGGAATGGCCCCTGCAGACCCCTCCATGGACCCACTTCCGAGAAGGAAGTGCTCAGTGACCCTGGTCAGATGCCCGTGCCTCACGCTGGAGCCGTGTGCTGCCAGGGGAGGTCGCCCCTCCTGTCTCCGCACGCTCCCCAGGGCCCACGGCTGGCGAGACAGGGGTTCATTAAGTTTGCTCGCAGACCTCCCGGCCCCTGTCTGGAGCTGCCGCCCCCTCCCCTACCCACTGTGCTCCACCCTGGGCCTGCCATCTCCCTCCCTCCTCCTCTGACCCCTGCTGTCACTGGGAATGCGTCCTGGTGCTGCTCTCTGGGCCCCCCGGAGTGGTAAGGCTTGCAACAGGCACTGCCTCCTAGGGCGCGGCTAACCCGTTGGTTTATCCGGTACTGGGTTGCTGCCGACTCCAGAACCTCTCTGGTCTGTACCTTTCCCTAGAGGTACCTGTTGTTGTTATTGATAGGGGCGGAAGCTCTGAAGAATCTCTGGGAGATGACGTCACACCGTGAAAAGAAAAGCAGGTGATTTGGAGCTTGACAGTCCTGTGTTCAAATTCCGTCTCTGCCAAAGTCTTTAGTAAGGAAGCTATTTGCGAGCCTTAGTGTACCCCTCTGTGAAATGGGGCCACTGAACCCCCTTTGCATGGTGATGGGGTATTCAGAAGGGTGAAGAGCAGGAAGGGCTGGCACACTGCCCCGCATGTTGGGGCTGCAGTCAGTAAATGGGGGTTTCGTGCCCTTTGTGGGGAACGGGACACCCTGGGGTCGGATGGGGTGGAGTGGGTGTGGAGAGGGAGCCTTTCCTGGGATGGCAGGTAGAGCAGGCTGGAGCTTCCCAGCTACGGGACTGAGTGGGCACAGGAGAGTTCCCGGGCTGCCGAGCTGTCTGGTGGCAGAGCTGGGTTGCTGCCCTGGGAGCCCTTTGGAACTTGTGGGGTCCAGAGACGTGGCCATTCTGAGGGAGGACCCACCTGGTTTTTCCGTCAGGGAAGGACAGTCACTCTGCACACATGCATCTCCAGCCTGGACACCGCCTGTTCCTGACCTTGGTAAAGTTACGTGGTACAACACTGGGGTCCACCGGGTGTGTCACATGGGGATCACTCGCCAGAGCTCTTAGGGCCTCTTGGCCTCTTGCCGGGCATTCTAGAGTGGAGGGAGAGGGCGCTATCTGTGTTCCCTTCTCACAGTCACTGCAGCACCCCAGGCCCCCTGAAGGTCACAGGGAGGTGGGGGAGGGGCTTTAGGTATTTATGAAAATACTCTAGAAAAGCAACATATCCATGCCAAAATTTCTCAGATTCCTTATTATACAGCTCCACCTGAGGCCCATGTCCTGAGCGACCACACTGATGACTAACACACAAATAAAAACACCGTAATAGAAATAAATCCCCATCACTGCCCACTAACCTGCAAATCCTCACCTTGGTGCCTGTGTTCCCGCCAGGATCTCTTAAGGGGCCCGCGGCGCTGGGCCCGGGAGCCCAGTCATGGCAGGCCAGTCCCGGCTCAGCCTTGGGCTCATGCTGGGTCTGCGGGACAGCCACTGGCCCACGGGCCTCCGTGGGGTGGACACTAGAGTGGCCGCTCCCAAGTAGATGGGACAGCAGCCATAGGGCAACGCCGAAGTGTTGAAGAAGAAAATCCTGCAGATTCGAATCTGTCTTCTGCTCCCTGAGACCCGCACGTTGGCTGGCCTTGGGAATTTGTAAGTTTTTCTTTTTTTAATGAGTCTCTCATTTATCACGTGAATAACACAGTCATACTCCATTGTTTGTGGATGTCTTTTAAGAGCCCAAGTGCTTTAATTATTTAAAGCATGAGACATTTTAAATATATCACTATTTGTCACCTTGGCCTGGCGTTTCTTTGCTTATAAAATACACCTGGAGTCTCCTAACTTGGGAAGAGCAGAGCCTTGAGCCTCGTTCAGCCTTGTGGGGAGGCACCCGGCCCATCAGTGAGGACTCTCCAGAAGGCGCTCCCGCCTGGGGCCTGTAGCTGGCCCCCGGCCCAGACCTCGAGGGACAAGAGGGCTGACTGCCACGTGTCTTTTCTGTTGCAATGATCTCTCTTGCTCCTCCCCTTGGTACAAAAGCCCCAAGTCCGGGTCCAGAGTAAGTTATTTGTAATGCATTTTTAGAGTCCATATTGCAATATTAGCCATGACTGTCTGCTGTGTAGAAAAAGGAGGAGTTTGCGTTTGAAGTTTAATCCAGCTTCTACTTAAGCTCAGTCCCTGGGCAATCCTTTTTTCTGCCGCTGAGCTCAAACAGCCGGTCCTCAGGTTTGATCTGCTGCCCCACGGAGCCCTGCCCAATGTGAATTTGAAGAGTTTTTTTTTTTTTTTCCCCTCTCAACCAGGGAGACTTGCAAAAAAAAAGTCGCTGTGGTCTGCTGCATGGGCTCCCATGGTGGGTCCCTGAGTCCCTCCCAGAGCCCCTCTGGCTGTTTTTGGAGGGAAGCTGGGCTGGGATCCAGTGGGGCCTTCTGAGGTGCATCTGTGTCCCTTCCTCGGGGTCCCCAAGGAGCCCCTCTGAGCTCTCTCTGCTGGTGGACGGCAAGCACTGGGGAGTCTGGGAGTCCTGTCTCGCATGCGGGGGGCAGAGAAAAAGGAGGGAAAAAAGGGAGGGAAATGAAAGGCGCGAGTTTGTCGGGAACTGGTGCTGGCGGTGGAAACAGGAGCCGCAGCAGGACGGAACCTGGTGGCCTCAAAACTTTTCTTCCCCCCTCTCGCCACATGACTCGGAGGAAGCAGGCAGTAATTAAAGGCCCCCCTGGCTCCTCATTTTCTGTGCCCACGTCTTTGATCTGGCTCATGTCGGGCGGCTATTTCCATTGTTCCTGCCTTTCTTTCATTCGTTTTTGATGGCAGAAATGATGATCTTTGATTCCAGAGTCGGAGGTGGGCAGGAGAGTGTTACAGGTCTTACATAATGCATCTTTCACATCTTATTTTTAAACGCGGGCATAATCAGGGCCGGGCAGAGGCTGGGCTCAGCTCTCACCCGTTTGTGGGGAGAGGCGGTCGCCCGCCCTGCCGCGCTAGCCTGGGGGTAGGTGGGGACAGGCAGTCCTGTGCAACTGAATGAAAATTACTAGAGGAAGGTTCCCCCTGCACCGCTTTCTAAATATAACCTGGAGGGAGCTTTTCCTAATTGTTCCCTTATGGCGCAAAATGTGCTGAGAGAGCAGCACGGGGAAGGCCCCGCCCGCGTAGCCAGGCTTCTCTTGGTGGCGCTGTGGGAGGCCTGCAACTGTTTATTAGTGGATTTTAATAAACTATAAGGGACGAGCCGCAGGAGGTGGTATATGAACTGGTAACTCAGGTAGCTGGGGAGAGATGGAGGCGCGGGGCCAGACGGGGGAGGCGGGAGGCGCGGAGTTGTTGCCGTCTGCTGCGTCCGCGTGGCCTTCGCGCCTTCCCTCGCAGCGGGACACACGGGGCGGCCGAGGTGAGAGGGCGAGGCCTTCTCGAAGGTAAGAAGCCTGTGGTCCAGGCCGGGATGAGCGCGCGCGAGGCCGACGCAGGGACTGCAAGCTCGGATGGTGACGGGCCCTGCAGGTGGCTCAGGACGCCGGGGTGCAGACGCCTTGGGCGTGCGGAGACCGCACACTGCTCCTCACTTCCTGTCCCTGCTGCCGTGCTGGGGGCCGGCCGGCCCTACCCGGGCTTCCAGGTTTCCGAGAGAAGGCAGACGCGGGTCTCCACGGGAAATCTCTGAGAGACTCGCATGAGGAGGAAGAGGGCTTACTCGGTCAGGGCCAGTGCTGATGAAGGCTGAGAGGCAGGACGGCCTGGGGGAGGCCGGGACAGGGGCTGCCCGAGTGTGGCGAGGTGGCCTTGCCCGGTGCTCTGCACCCCTGTGTGCGGCACGCTCAGAGGGCCTGTGGCTCAGGTGGCCAGCTCCGAGGTGGCCGCAGGGCGCTTCCTGGCAGTGAGTTCCTGGGCTGGAAGGCTTTCGCACGTGGTGCCCGAGGCCTCCTTTTGCCTCCACTGTGCCCGGCGTTCGTGAGGACATGGTCCCTCCTCCCTCTGTGGGGTCAGGGCCCCCTGAGAACTGCCTCGCGCTCAGGCCGTGCTGAGGCCGGCTCCGCGGCTGGCCTGCCTGCCCACCTCCCCCAGGCCCAATAGCAGGATTTTCAGGCACTGAATTCTTTAATAGGTATTTACTGAGTGCCTACTGTATACCAGGCTCTGTGCTGAGTGCTGGACGAACAGCGGACTCTGCGCTGGCGGGGCTTCCAGCCCATGGCGGAGAGGAACAGCAGACTGTCGCCGCAGAATCACTGCGTGTGTCCGTACAGGTGTGAGTGTCCGTGAGGAAGAGTGTGCACACGACAGAAGCAAAGGCTTCTCTGAGAGCTGACACTGAAGATGAGGGACATTACGGGGTCGGTAGTTTAGAGGGAGGGTTCAGAGACCCCCGAGGCAGGAGGGTGGTGGCAAGGTGAAGGGACCTGTGGCAGGACTGGGGAGCGCGGTGAGCAGGGGCTGTGCGTGGAGGGGCATTTGGTCGGTCCTGGGAGCGGGGATATTGGGGTCTTGGCACACCCCAGACTTGGTCTCCGTGGCGCTCGCGCCACTGCCCTGGGAGGCTGGGTGTGGGCCGGGAGGGAAGCCAAGGTGGTGGAGAGGGTGCGCGCGAGGGCCGTCCTAGTCGGCCACGTCGACAGGAATTGGGCATGGATTGAATATTGGGGCAAGGAGTGTGGGGTGCCAGGAAGACCCCTGGGTTCCTGGCTTGGGTGCTGAGGTGAACACAGGGGTCTTTCCCGAAGTGGGGCGGTCTGGAGGACGACTAGGGTTGGAGGTGGAGAACTCTTTTCCGTCCTCTGACTGTCTGGGCCAGGGCAGGGGCCCCAAGAACAAAGCTGGTGAGGACAGGGGGTGCAAGTCCCTGCGAGACCCCACGCTGCATGTGGGCAGGGACGTCCCCTACTCTGTTCCCAGCAGAGCCCATCATGCCCATGCTTGGCATACAGTGGGTGCCAAATTAGTGTCTGTCGAGGGGACCTGTTCTGTGAGGCCGCAGAGCAGTTCAGGCGCATTCGGATGGGGGTGCTGCTTGACCCTTGTAGCTTTTTCCCTGGGTTTCCTCGTTCTCTGGCTCCGGGCGCTGAGAGCTTGGTGGCTGCTGCCTTCTGGAGGGAGCCCTACCTCCTGGCCCTCGAGCTTTTGCACCCGGCCAGGCTGCCTGGTGCCCACTCGCTGCGGCCCCAGCTGGAGACGGCCTGTCCAGTGCTCTCTTCTGACTCCCGTGTAAATCCTCTTGGTCAGCCTGGCTGGGCCTCTGAGGCTGGGGACGGCCAGCAGCTGGTGCTGATGGCTCGCACACCCCTGCCTTTCTGGGCCGACGCGAGAGGGCTGTATATTTCCACCTGCGGCCCAGACTGCTCACAAATCTGCCCCACCTGGTGTGCGCGGAGCCTGGCGGCCAGCCCTCGCTCTCCCACCCGGATGCCTGTCGGGGCCCTTCATTTGTGGCCCACCGCCTTTGGCAGCTCTGTCTTGCAGCTCGGTGGGGTGGGAGTGCAGTGTTGACAAGCCTGATGGGAGGAGCCCCGTGGCTCATGCTTGGGGGAGGACTTCCGGGTAGTGGGAAGATGGGGGCTCCCAGAAAGGTTCCACGCTTTTCACGAACCGGGTTTCTGCTGTTGGGTTGGGACAGCTCTTTCTAGATTCGCTGCTTGGGGTCAAGGACCCTGATGCCTTGGGACCACTCACATCCTGACCAGTGCCTTGGGGGACTCAGCTCCGCCTTTCTGCGCCCTTGTCCCAAAGCAGGCTGTCAGGAGGGGCATCGCCAGGTCTGGACGGGCCATGGGAGGCACGTGGACCACTTGCGTAGACCTGTTTCTCCACCATCCAACCTTTGGGCTAATTAGTGGCATTTCTGTCCTCACGTTTATAGACGTCCCTTTATTTTTCCCCAGGGCAGTTGGAGACTCCAACTATCCCTAATATATCTGGCCATGCTGTTACAGTTTTACAGCTAAGAATTCAATAGGTGAATTCAAGACAACACGGTTAGTTGAATTTTGAGAAAAATTCCTCATTATCCCCAAACCCTGTTTTCCTGTTGATGTCTTTTCTGGTCTTCACCTGCACATGTGTGCTTCCAGGATTGTAACCGGAGAGTCTCACATGTTCTGCTCTTGTGCCCAGTGAGTTCGTGGTCTGACCTGCCCCCGTGGTCTGAGTCCCCACAGCTGCCCTGCTAATGCCTGCCTGGGGATCCCTCTCGGGGTGCAGATGGGCTGCTGAGCATCACGCCTGGCACGTTGGAATCCCACACCCCGGAGGCCTCTCTTCCCCCCTGTTTCTTTCTGGACGCTGGACCCCCGGGGGCTGCTCTCGAAGTGCCTTGTGGCAGAGAGGAGGAGCCTCGTTCATTTGCAGCCAGGAGACCCAAGTTCTAGCCCTGGGTTGCCACTAAGTGGCTCTGAGTGAATCCTGCCCTTTGTCCCCTGGGTGTCATTTCTCTGTCTAAAGATAAGGGCTGATCCCATCTACCTCTCGCATCCCAAAATCCGGGATTCCAGATATACTCGGAATATACTTAGATAGGATATAGGGAGATACTGATGGTAAATATATGCATGTGAGCACGCTGAGTTCTGCGTAGGTCTTACCCAGGAGTGGTTTCACACTCGCCTGGCACAGCTTTCTGATCAATGCCTGTCTCCCGCACAGGACGGTGCGGTCCCCGTGGGCCACTTCTGCTTTGGTGGCACACAGGAGAGCTCACCAGTCACTGCTTTGGTGGCACACGGGAGAGCTCACCAGTCACTGCTTTGGTGGCACACGGGAGAGCTCACCAGTCACTGCTTTGGTGGCACACAGGAGAGCTCAGCCAGTATTTGTTGAGTGAAAGTTGGTGGCCAACGCCAGCCCCCCTCTGCCACCTGTCCACAAGATTACAGTTGGTGGGGAGTACAGGGAGGTGGCCAGTTCCCACTCCGCTGGGCACTGCCGCTCTGTGGCCTGGAGAAGGACCCCTTCTTTGTCAGGGCCGGGCATGGGTGGAAAACCTCCCTCAGCCCTGAGCTCCCTTGCCTGACGCAGATGCCCACTGGGGTGAGGGCCCTGGGCCAGCCATGGCAGGGGATCTCCCAAGATGTCCACTCTGTTGAAGTCTCGATGCCCACTCGGGGCTGCCAACACACAGCACAAATGTAATAATTGTCACCGTGACAAAATAAGTGCTGTTTAAAGAGTGCTTATGGCATGCAGCATTCCATGTCATCATTGCAACAGCCCTGTGAAGTGAGTGACCATCACTCCCGTTTTACAGATGAGGAAACTGGGGCTCAGAGAGGTTAGGCAATCTGCCCATGGCCACACAGGAAGTGGCAGGGATAGTGTTTGAACCCGGGCAGCCTGCGTGACCGCCCCCGCTGCTTCCGTGGGCTCAGCACCCGCACAAGCCTCCCTCCCTCCTCTCTTCCCATCCGCAGGCCGTCCTGCCGTGCTTGGGGCGACATCCCATCTGTCGGGGGTTCTGTCCTGGCCAGATGCAGCACCCCTCCTGGGATCCCAGACCAGGGCGGTTGCTGCACGGGGAGGTGAAGGGATTCTCAGGCCTCGTCCTCACTGCACACCCCGGTGCTGCGAGTATGGACTGGGAGGGTCTGGCGGCCCCCGGCTCTCCCCGCCGCCGCGGGGCCTTCCGTGCCCACCCCTCTCCCTGCGCAGGAGGGACGGGACGCGTGGCCGCCCCTGGAGCTCAGGCCACCTCATGCTCCTTGTGGCCGAGGGAGGGGTGGGAGGAACGGGGCAGGAGGAGGGGCCTGGGGACAGGAGCGGGCGGGGTGGGGGGACAGCCCTGTGAGGGAGGGGAAGGAAAAGGGGCCCAGGAGGGAAGAGGAGGGGGAGGCGGGGCGGGGGATAGAGGAGGGGCGGGGGCAGAGGGCAGGAGAGGAGACAGGGTGGGTACGCAGGGAAGCCGGGGGTGCCGTGTCAGGCGCAGAAAGATTCCGATGCTTGAAAATCACAGTGTGCAAGGGCCAGGAAGCTCCGCGTTCCGTCCCCGCAGCCTCCAGGCACCCCGGGCAGGCACTTGGGGTGGCGGCGAGGCTGCGGGGTCAGCCGTGCCGAGAGCTGCCCGGGAGCCGCCCTGGCTAGCGGACGGGGCCGGAGCTGTCAATCTGAAGTCCTGACATGGCGGGACGGTAGGATGGTAGCCTCCGCTTTGCCGCACACGCCCTGTCTCTTAGTCTCCGGCCACGCTCCAGTGCCGAGGTTTGCAGATCTGCCCGTCTGCTTTACGGGGTCTGTCGCCGACGTGGACTTGACGGTTAACACACACGAGTTTTTTTCCTCTCTCCCCCAGAGCACTCGCTTACCAGAGCTTTCCTGCCGGGGGGAGCTGCCGGAAGCGAACCCACGTTTCATTTTCCACTTAAACTTGGGAGCGGCTTAGTCTGAATCCCGGGGGTTTTATTTTCCCCAAACTGGAGCGGCCCCCACCATGGCCGGGGATAAAGGACGTCTTTGGTGTTGAGCCGTCTTCCCCAGAGCCACCCCTCACGTCTCACCTCCTCTACTCCTGGGACTCGTGCCGGCCCCCACGCACTGCTTTCCTCTTCTCTCGCCTGAGGCTGGAACCCCGACCCGCAAACTCGGGCGAGACTTTCCGTCTCCTGGCTGGAGGGGCTGCTGTCCCGGCTCTGGGGGCACAGAGCCGGGGGGCACAGGCCGGGTTGAGAGCATCTCCTAGATGGTCCTCTCTCCCCCTGGCCTCGAGCAGCACAGGCACTCACCTGGCCTACAGGCCGTGCTTTGGCAAGTGGGTACCACTGGTGGACAGGCCTGGAGGGACAGAGTGGGCCCAGGGCAGCCGGGGCTGGTGTGCTTGGCCAGCATTCTGAGGTGTCCTTGAACATTTCTATGCAGTGAGAATTGATTTTTGTGTCTCATGTTAGATCCTCTTAATGCTTCTTGTTCATTCATTCATTCAGTCAATAAATAATTGAGATTGGTCCCCAAACTAAGTGCTGAGGCACCCCAGGCCGCCATAGCTAACCCACAGGGCCTCCGTTAAACATTCGAAATTTTCAAGGGAAACACAGCAATGGTCAACATCTGTCAGGCATCCCGAGAACTACCAGCTCAAGGTTGTCCCTAATGTGGAGGGTCAGGAGAGGGAGGAAGGATGCCTGGGGACCCGATGACGTGGAGATCACACGAGGCTAGGAGATGGCAATAAATACCTCGCCCTGCTTAGTTTTTTCGTCCACTCCTGGCTGCCCAACATCTTACAGACTTGTTGGTTTCCTGGCACGTTGTTGCCTCCCCGCCGGCCTGCCCGCCCCACGAGGGCGGGGACTGTGTCTTACTCCCTGCTGTTTCCCGTCACCCCTGGTACGGGCTCGGAGGGTCCCCGCCTTCTCTGTTCATTGCACCTTCGTGTCCGTGCCTTTACCGTGGCGCCTCGTAAGCCAAAAGAAATACCTAACAGTTGCTTTTATGAAAGCATTCAGGTCCAAACAACTTAAGGATTTATGTCCTGACAACACAGTAGCTGTCGGAAATCTGTTTTCATTTCATTCCTGACACAGTTATTAACAGAAGGTGAGAACGTGGACTCTCGTTCTGCCGGACCAGGTGAGGCCCGGAGGTCTGCATTTCCGAAAAGCTCCCGGGAGATGCCAGGGCTGTTGGTCCAGGGCCACGTTTTGAGGCAGTGACTCAGATGGTCCCAAGTCCCCCATCCCCACTCTTTCCAAACACCCCCTCCCACATCTCTTGCTGTCTGCAGAGAGCTTCCCAGCCCCACAGCACGCGTGAGAAGGCCACTTGTCCCTGGGCTGTTGTTTGAGGTACCCAGCACAGCTGTCCCCATCTCCATGGACAGAATTCCTTGCCATGCCCCGTCCAGGGCTCAAAGTGGCCGGCATTCTTGTGTGAGTGTCGCGTCCTTGTCAAGAACAAAATCGTTTGCAGGTGCCCCCAGCAAGGTGGCTTTGGTGGACCTGGGGTCTGCTGGACGTGCTCGCTAGGGAAGGTCGCCCGCTCCTTGCTGGTTTTTCACCTGGAGTCATCTGCCTGGGTGAGGGTTGTGTGCCTGTCTTAGGCCCAGAATGTCAGGAAGCCTAGCGGACTGCCCCGGGCACCTCTCTGCTTCCCTTCTGGGAGTGGGATCCATTAGAGGTGATCAGTTTCTGTTTCCTAGCCGGGGTGGCCACAGCCCTCTCTTGCCAGCTCCTGGCTGTTATGAATGTCCAGATCTGGGAGTGTGAACTTTCCAGCCACACGCACAGGTGTACACACTGGTGCACACACATGTGCACATGTCGGCCTTCCAGTTAGTGCCTGGCAGAACTCTGCAACATAGATGGAAAGGCAGGAAGTCTGCCCTTCCCAGTCCCTGGGGACTTCAATATGTGATGACAAAACGGGCCAGAGCTGGGCTGTTCCTGTTTGCTCACTGTATCACCGATCAATAGATTCATGTATTTATTCATTTATCCCCTCGTGCAGCAAGTGTTTATTTGCTAACCATGGCTGATGTTCTGAGCTGGAGGGCCAAAGTAGCTGCAGAGGACTTCCTGGAGGAGGGAGCACTGGGCTGTGTGCATGCATGCATACCCAGGTACATGTATGCATGTGTGTTATACACCTGTGCACAGGTGTACGTGTGGAGCACACATGGACATGGATGTATGCGGAACATGTGCACATGTGCATGTGCATATGGCTTGCATGTACACACAGACACCTGTGCATATTTGTGTACAGGTGTGCGTACAGCTAGGATCGGACCAGGAAGACCTCAGTACCAGTAATATCAACTTTGGAAACCTCCCTGTCCTGTGTCAGTCGCAGGCTGGGGAGGAGGAGCTGCTATTTGGTAGAGCGGATTTTGTGGCTTGGCGTCATGTGCATGTGAGCACTTGGGTGTGTTTTAATTAACTAGAACATTTGCTTGGAAATGAGCAGCAGCAGCAGCCGGCGCAAAGGCAGCTGGAAGGGGGGGCGGTGGCAGCGTGGTGAGTTTCAACCTGCCCAATCCTGGCTGATGACACTGTGGGAGGGGCTGGCAGGTAGCCCCCAGTGCTGGCTATTGCCCCAGCAGGAAGGGGATTTTGAGAGTGGCTGAACATTCTGGAATTCCCAAGACATTTACCTAATTAAAGATGGCCAGGTTAACGGGTTCAGCACCTAGGTGGGGACATGGCATTCCTGACGTGACCCAGGGTGGGCTTTGGACGTGTGAGCCATTCTGGACCGACCCACTATGCTCTCTCTATCCCCAGCTTAGCACCTGGCACATACTGGGTCCTCCGTGCGTGTTTGTTCCATGAGTGAGTCAACAGATAGAGGAAACCGAGGCTCGGACAGGTTAAGTGATGTCTCCAGGGTCACACAGCGTGTGAACAGACCAGCTGGAAGTGGTGACTTTGTTTCCAGACTCTTCCCACTTGTGCATGTCAGTGCGAGGAAATGCGCTGCACCGTCTCAGGGCGATGAACACACAACGCAGGTGTGCGCCTGGCCCTCTGCCTCCAGCGGCCCTTCAGGCGCCTCCCCACCTTCCGTCCATCCGGGTGGTAGGAAGGATGGCCTTCCGGGACTTCTTGGTGTGATAGAGTTTCCTCCCACCCAGGGCGAGATGAGAGGAAGGGGTGTCCTGACTGGGGAGGGGCTGGGGCTCAGTCCCTTCCTGAGACGCTGGCCGCCAGAGCTCACAGGCTGTGGTTACTGAGGCCGATCTCACGCCAGGGCCCCCTCACGCCTCCTTTCCACCGTCCCGTCTGTTGCCAGGCCTTGGAGCACCGCGGTTGCTGCCGCCACCCCAGCACCTTCAGAGGAGCATTGCGGGGGCTTCCTCAGTGGGCCCTGGCCTGCGCTTTCTCTCTGTCCCATCCCTCCTCGAGGACCCCTGCCTGCTCATTTCCCCTGAAAAACAGCTTTGCTCACATCTGCCTCCTGTCTGGTGGCCCGGGAGGTGAACTCTGGGGCCCCACTGCCTGGGGTCAGATGTAGGCTCAGGCCAGGACTGGTTTTGTGATTCCAGCAGAGTGACATCACCTCTCAGAGCTTCTCTGTCCTCCCGTGTAAAGTGAGATGACACACCATGTCCCTATCAGCTGCAGCTCATCACACGCACATGGCCAGAGTTACCGATTCTTGTTAAAGACGCGACCTGGGCTGCTGCTCACCCGAGAGCACGCCGTGCACCCGCAGACACACGCCGCAGTCCCCAGGCACGCTGCAGCGCTTGCACTGGGAGAGGCCAGTGGAACATCAGCTGCTGGAAGGGACAGCGAAATTTCGTTTTCATCTCACACTCGTTCCTGGGCACCTGCTCCCAGAGGGAACAGGCAGGCGATCACAGGTACTGTTGAAATAGTTACTTCTCTGTCTTTTTGCTAAATGCGTGTAGGCTAAAAGCACCCGGGATAGAATTTCCATTATATCTCCCTCTACCTGTCTCTCACCTGGAATAATTAACGTTTTCAGGATGCCAGCTACCTTTCTTGCCTTTGCCCTTGCTATTTCCAGTACTTGCTCCATGGTCTTTTATATTTTTTCCATAGCTTAAGACCCCCACAAGGCCTACCTGCCCCACGGTGCTCCTGATCACCCCGCCAGAACCGAGCTCCACAGGCCTGATGGGGACCCTTCTGTGGTCCCACCACAGTCTGCCTTGCCCTGTGCACTTCTCTCAGCCTCTGCTAGAGCACACGCTCCCCAAGGCAGGGCCCCGGGTTTCTTCCTCTTGGGCCGCATGGTGCCCAGTGCTCGGTGAGCCCTCGTCAATGCCGACTGAAGGGACGGCCGTGTTGGGACCTGTAGTCAAGGTGGAAGTTGCATGTGTGCAACTGCACGCACACGTGTCTGTACATGCTTGCACGCGTGTGCATAAGCATGTGCACATCCGCACACTTGTATGCCCGTGCATGCACATGCGTGTTTCAGCCTATCAGCCAGATGCTCCTGTCTAATTGGGTTTCTGAAGAAAGGCGCCTGCTTTAATTTTTAATTAGAGATCGGAGCAATGAGAGAACAGGCCAGCTGCAGCTGGAGGTTTTGCTCAGTGCTGGAGTTCTCTTCAGCAAGCGCCTGCGGTTGGGGCAGCCTCTGTCGGGGCTGGATACCGTTGCTTGCACTGGTGGGAGTGTCTTAGTGCCTACGAAATTATCATGTCATTATTTGGTAATGGAGCGTCAGGATTTTGCCTAAGCAGCAGTCTTTCCCAGCAGGTGAAAAAATTGCCGATGAAGAAAAGTTGGACGTGACCAGGGCACACCTGAGTTGCGGTGTTCCAACATCTTTTTAAAGGAATGGGGGCCCCGCTCCTCCCAAAGGCATCTGGGAGTCCTGCTGGAAGCCCCAGCCTCTGTCAGGTGGGATTTACCTGTGGCCTGTTTCTCCCAGGCTGGGGATGTGTTTAGCATATTTGTTGTAGGTAAGATGATCTGTGCAGACTGTGTCAGGTGGGGAGTAATTACCTGGGCACCAGGGCAGGGCGGTGAGCCTCACCTGCTGGTGGAAACCTGCCCGTGGGCTCCCGGGCTCCAGCAAGGGCTCAGGCAGGTGTGGGATTGCCACCTTGGGTCTACGTGGCTTCCAGATGGGGCGCCTCCTGGCGGGCGCTGGCCCGTATTCCACATGTGATGGTGGGGGCAGGCTGTGGACACTCAGGGGACATTTGCAGATGCTGTTTTTTTCAGGAAGCTTTTAAGCTGTAGCTCAGTACTTTGGTCCACTACAGAACACGGTGGGGGTGGAGAGCCCAGACCCGCAGGCCAGACCGCCATGGTTTCCACCCTGCTCCAGCGCCGACTGCGAGGAATTCCTTCCTAGGTACTCTGTGCCTCACTTTCCTGCTCTGGGAAGCAGGAACTGCGATGGTACCTACCCCCCCAGAGTCACCGGGAAGATCGAAAGAATAAGATAGGAACATAATCCCTTATTCACAGTTCTGAATTCCAGAAAACCTGAAACCCCCTCAAATTTTTTTGTATTTCATTTGGCAGCAAAATGTGACGAGCTGATGTGAAGCTTTCTATAGTCTTTATTTAGTTCATGTTGGTGAGGACTTACGTGCTTTGCTGCAGAAATATCAATGTGCTTAATTGCTTCTGGAGTGTTCCCAAATACTCAGGAAAGGCACCGTATTACCTTTCTAGGATCTGAAAGGTCTGGATTCTGGAGCATATCCGATTGCGAGGGTTTTGGCAGGGGGTTGCGGCCAGGCATATACAATGTGTGTGGGGAACCTCACACAGAGTCAGTGCTCGGCGGACGTCAGGTGGAGCTGCTGTTTGACCCCACCGCACAGAGCAGCATGGCCGGACTTCTGCCTGTTCCTGTCTTCCCCGCATCCCCCCTCAGCCACGCAGGGTGGGGGCCCTTCATTTGCTCCAAAGTCATCCTGGCGTGGCGTGTGCACACGTGTGCGCACACTCATGCCACTCCTCTTTGGCAGGAGGAGGGGTGCCCCGTAGTGGTGGATTTGTGCTTGGGGCCTCAGGGAAGGACCAAGGCTGGGCCCAGTCCTGGGGGTCAGCCTGCAGCCCCCTGCAAGAACTGGACCAGAAGGGACCGCTTTCCCACATCTTCTCCCGGGGGCAGGCATCCTTGCGTTGGAGGGACGCTGCCCATGCTGACACCATTTCTCCCACACGCCCTGGGGGGCCGGGCTCAGCTAATGAGGGAGGCCGGGGCTTCCTGGTCACAGGAGTCCCATTGGCCCCGACCACCTTCTGATGGGGGCTGCGGGGTGTGGGACCACATCTTCCTGCCAAGGAAGACAATTAGGGAAATTGGAGGTGAGCCTCCCTTTATTATGTATTTATTTTGACTCCCCAATAAGACATGTCCTTTGAGGTGCTGGTGCCCAGTGTCCCTGGCCTACGTCCCCAAGGGGCTGGCCTCTGCCGTGTGCCCAGCACAATTCCATTGCATCGCGCTGGCTTTTGAAAGAGCCCACACTCAAAAGGGACGCTTTAACGTCTTGCCTCAAGCTGCGTTGTCAGCTAGCTGTACTTTATCTTGCATTTGGGTTGTAAAACCCAGCAATTAAGAAAACCCCTGCTTCTGATTAATTGTAGCCTGCGTTGGCTCACAATGAGGCAGCGCACCGTTTCGCTTGGGTTTCACGGCTTTGGGGGCAGGGGGAGCCAGAGTACGCGGGGAAACCGAGTCTCAGATGGGGGAGTTCCCTTGTTGGAGATGGCACGGGGCCAAAGTGGGGTGACACTAGAATGTAAGGCCCCTGGCTCCTTGTCTGCCTGGTCCTCTATACCAGGGCCGCGCCCGCCAGTGGAGTTGGGCAGGTAGGGGCAGCCTTGGTGAGGTGGGCAGCCCCCAGGGCCCTGGGGGGTCTGATGCAGTCTCCTTCCTTTGGAAGGACCAGGTTTTTTTCTGGCTGCCATCTGTGGGCCTCTGCACCCATCCCTGGCACAAGTAGGTGGCCTGAGGGTTGGAGGCTGGGAAAACTGATACCGACCAGTCGGCGACCCCCACCGTGCGCTCTGTGCGAACCAGGAGGCTGTATCTCAGAGACCTTCCCCCAGAGCAGAACTGCCCGGCGGTGGCAGCCCCTGCCTGCACCCTGGGGCTCTGGAGGGGGCGTCACCCCAGCACCTGTGACTCGCCTGCCCTTCCTCCGCCCTTCTCCTCCCGTTGGGGCCTCTTCCCCTCCCTGTCCCGGTGGTCCCCAGTAACCCCACATGTGGCAGTGGCCCCTGACGGTTTCCAAAGTGTCTCCACGGCCGTCATTCTCCTCTGACCCCACTGCAGCCCTGCGGAGTGGACACTGGGGCTCAGAGAAGGAGGGACTGGCGCGGGCCACACGGCGGAGTAGGGAGCAAGCCCCGGCCAGGGCTTCGTTTGCCAGCCCAGCTGGGCTGTGTCGGGGAGGGGGGTCGATACCTCCAGCTGTGTTTTCTCCTGGTTCTCTTCTGATCCTGGTGGTAAGAGAGTGAACTTTGGGGCTCTGCGATCCCCTGCGGATGAGGTTTATACCCCGCCTGGTCTGTCTGGCCAGGCCCTGGGCTCCGGGCTGCCCTGCTGGCCGCCTGCTGGGCGTGGCTCAAGAGCGGCCGACAGGGTCCTCTGGGGGGACAGTCCTGCTGCATCGGAAAGAAGGTGCCCCGTGTCCTGCTCCCTGGGTGTGACGGCCGGGGCCGCTGGGGAGCCCACGGAGGAGACGGGGCGATCTCAGACCATGCTTGGCTCCCCTCACTCCATTCCCTGTACTTGCTAAGGGCTCCCGTGGAGGGAGAGGAGCCAGACACCGTGCTGAAGACTCCGTTCATTACTCACATCGGGGGGAGGCGTCCAGTGGCACCATCTTCGTTTTACAGTTGAGGTTTGTGCTCCGAGAGGGGAGGCCACTTCCCCCAGGTCACACAGCATGTGTGTGACAGAGCCAAGATTCAAACGTGCTTAACCTCTACTGCCCACCCTTCCTTCCTCCTGGGGGCCCGGTGCTTACTGGGGGCGGGGCTGGGGGAGACTGCAGGATGCAGGCTCTGCAGGCATTAGTGGGTTAGCAAAGGAGCTATTTCCCAGGTCGCATTTCCTGTGCTGAGGCGGTGTCAGGTGGCTTTGACCCTCCTGCCACCTGCCTGTATCTTGGCTGGCCTCCAGGGGTGCCAGGAATCAGCCTGGGCCCTGCCAATCAAATGGGGAAAGGGATCCCTAAACAGGACTGGGGACAGCTACCACCACCCCAGTGGGACCTGCTGGATGGAACCCATGTCTGGTCCCTTTTCTGAACACTCCCTGGGGTCTAGACAATGCTGCCCATATAACAGATCCCAGAAGGAGCTGCAGGGTGGGGAGGGTAGGAGTCCCATCCTGGGAGGATTCAAGACTTGCAGACTCGTCAGCTCCTGAGTTGTAGGAGCTTGAGCCTCAGTTTCCAAGTCTGTGAAATGGGAAAAGGGTCCTTGTCCACATTCTCCTTAGCATGGGGCTATGAGTGCTTGAGGACTTGGTGGAAAAGGGCTGCACTCCTGGGTCTGGGTGGGGTGACCTCAGGCTCTTGCAGTCTAGGAACAAGCAGAGGCTTTGCCCCACCCCACCCCCCGGCATGAGTGTGCAGCTCGGAGCCAGGCAGACCCGTCTGCACACACGCTGCTGCTTGCTGCCCGAGATGCCAGCCCGGGCTCCTCACCTCTTGGAGCCTTAGTTTGCTTTGCTGCAACAACTGTACTTACCCAGGGTGTTGCCGTAAATGCCAGATAGAGCAGGTTTTCAGAAAATGTTGTCTGACTCTGGGTCGGATCCTTCTGGAGGCTTCCCCTCATCCTGGTTGGTTGCTCTTTATACCCTGTTTTATTTCTTTTTCTTACTTCTTAAACAGTTTCCTCTTCCTCACTCTGCGGCTTAGGTTTGGGTAGGAAATTCAAGGCTGTAAAATGACCAGCTCTGTCTGGTTGTCACTAACTGATGGCCCTCTCTCGGCCCCCCACGCCACACATGTAAGTCTCAGGAGCGGCAGACCTGTGTCCGGTTTGTTTTGTGCGGGGCAGTTTACGTGCACACTGACTGCATTGCCCACCTGCCCCCTGAGGTGGACTCCACCGTCTCCCGTGTCGCAGGTAAGCAGGGCTGCTCAGTGTCAGTAAGTGGCGCAGCTGGGATGTCAGCTGGGTCTGCCGAAGCCAGAGCTCACAGGCGCATTTCCCTGCGGGCTGAGCACTGAGGGCGGCTCCGGGCTGAGCACGGGGCTGCAGGTAGGCTGGGGTGCAGGCCGTGATCAGGGACGTTGAGCTCAGCGTCAGTGTCCGCGATGGAGTCAGGGATGGAGCTGGCCTTCCTGTCTCCCTGCTGGGCCTGGAGCGGCCACTGCTCCTGCACAGCCCAGCATCGGGCTCCCCAACCCTGCTCTTCTCTCTGTGGCCCAGGCCCCCTCCCCTGGCTTTTTGTTCCCTCTCCTCAGTTGCCCTAATGACTTAGCCCAGGTGGCAAGTTGCGTAGAGAAACTGCTCTAGGGAAATAAGCGTCCTTGCTGCCAGCCTGGGCCTCAGGTGTGCACACAGCAGCCCTCCCTGGGGGTCTGGGAGCTGGGCCTCCCCCACCTCCAGATGTTGCGCAGGAGCTGGAGGAGCCGTGTGTATTGTGTGCACATGTGCCTGTGTGTGGTGTGTGTAACTCTGGGTGTGTAACTGCATGCAGGTAACTGTGTGTATAACAACGCAACTGTGTTGTGTGTGATCACGTGTATAAAACTGTGTGTCTACATAACTCTAGGTGTGTAGAGCATGCAACCGTGCATATATAACCGTGTATGTAACTTCGTGTACGTGACCATGTGTATCTAACGCTGTAATGTGTGGCCATGTGTATAGAACTATGTGTGTATGTAACTCTGCGTGTGTGTATGTAAGTGCAATGCATGTCAGTGGCTGCGTGTCTCACATGTGTTCATGTGTGTGTTGCAGGCTCGTGGGGAATGGGGCGGAATCGAAGGCATGAGGCTTGGGAGAGGGGCCCCAGGAACGTATGGTGGGGGTAGAGTTACCTCTTCTGCTGGTTAGAACACTCTTTGTAGAACAGAGTTACACACATGTTTAGATAATTAGAACGAAAGCCAAAAGAACAATTCCGTTCAAAGAGACGAAGCTGGGAGGTGGGGGCCGGCCAGGATCTGGGGGGTCGTGTCTGTCTCCCCAGCCTTGGCTGCATTTTGATCGCACTATTTAGAAAAATCCCTTTGTTGTAGGATAAACTGACATTGGCCTGTGCGTTTCTGCTGTGAAGTTTGCTGTGTTCCGGGGCCCACTCGGGACGGCAGGCCATTAGGAGCTGATTAAACGAGCTAATTTTAATTTGTTCAGTGGTTACAGATGCAGAGACCTTTCCATGCCCTTTTCTTGAGGCTGTATTTTATTTATTAATTTTCTTTTTTTCTGAAAAGAAAAAGACCTTCAGGTCTCCCTTCTCTCTTCCCATCCCCCCTTAAAAATAAGCAGATGGAAACATTTTCAACAAGAACTTCAACCAGGAAAGAGAGGGCTTGACTGTGGCTCTGTGGGATCAGCCTCTGGGGGTGCCGGTGGGGGGCTCCCCGCACCTGGGAGCTGGGGGCAGAGCCGCCAGGGCTGGGCTCCCCACCGTGGCTGAGCGTGAGGAGCCGGAGGAGGCTTCGTGGGAACCGTCGAAGACTTCAGCCTCCCTCCCGGGCCTTTGCACGTGCTGGCCCTGCCGCTTGGAACTCTGCTTCCGTCCCTTGCTTCCTTTCCCGGGCTAATTCTGTTCATCCTGCGGGTCTTGGCGGAAAGGTTGCGTTCTCCAGGCGGCCCTCTGGCACCCGCCGCTCGCCGTGTCCCCCCACAGCCCCACGGACCTCTCCAGCCACAGCAAACCTCACACTGTGTGGGACGTCAGTCTCCCCCACTGGGCTGTGAGCTCCGCAGGACAAGAACTGCCTGTGTCGTCACCCTCTTGTCCCCAGCACCAAAGTGCCTGGTAGGTTGTAAGCACAGCAGAGACTTCCGGAGAATAACCGAATGTGCGAATGAATGAATGAAGGGGTGGGTAGCAGCTGTATTCACTGAATGCCACAATACACCCAGCCGTTGATGTCGGACCCACCCTGGGGTCCCACCAATTCCTAGTTGTCAGCTGTAGTCGTGTGTCCCCGGGCGGCCTCGTCAGCTCCCTGGGCCCCGATTCAGCGCCGGGGGTTGAATCTCCAAACGTGAGCATCACGGGAGTGGGCGGCTCACACCTGCCCTGCCGGTCCGACCGCCGTCCCCAGCCCCGGGCCCAGCTCTGCTGGGAACCCGACCGAGGTCTGCACAGAGGGAAGCCGAGGGAGGAAAACTGCGCCATTACTTGGCTTTTTACAGCACTTGTGGGCAAGTGGGCCGGGGAGCAGAATGAGCCAGCAACGAGGGGTGCTCAGATCACAAGAGAGGGGAGGCTGTGTGGTTGTCGCCAGTTGCTCCCTGATCTTGCTTAAGCCGTGGGCCCCCAGTCCATGCATTTGAGCACCACCTTTGGCTCGGCTGGGGCACCTTCCTGCGAGCAGTGGGTTTTCCCTGGAGCTGTGCCCCGGCCTGGCCGGGCCGCTTGCCGAGGCCTGGTTTCCATCTGTTGAGAGCTGCTTCCCGCAGACAGCTCCCCACCCACCCCACCCAGGGGCCGCCCAGGGGTTGTCCCCCCACCCTGTCCTGGCAGGCAGTGGCGGTGTCCGAGAGACCTTCCGCTGTCTCTGCGTGGTCCTCCCTTTAACCCCAACCTCAGGGCTGGCTTTGGCGCCCTGTCGGCCCCGGACCACTCGGCCCTGGAGAGTCTCAGAGGCGGCAAGGGGGAGTCGGCACTTCCCGGTCGCCCCCAGCCCCCGGCCTGGGGCCCTCAACTGGGTCAACATCTGGCTGCGTGGCCAGAGCCCTGGGCCTCCTCTCCTCCCATCTGCTCTTTCCCACCCCCTTCGTTCCCCAAGGCCCTTCCTCTCCCTGCTAGCTGGGTCCTCCGCCAAGCGCGGAGCAGCACACCCTCGGCCCGTCCTTCCCGGCCCAGGCGGGGCGGGTGGGGATGTGTCCCGTGGCTGAGATCACCAGTGGGCCGGTGGGAAGCGCCTCTCCGGCCCTCGCCTGCCCTGCCGCTGGGTGCTGACAACTCGGGCGCAGGCCCCAGCCCTCTGGGCACCACCCCACCGGCCCTGGCTCGCCCTGGTGAGCAGGGGGAGAGGTAAGCGGGGACAGACGCTGATGAGGGGTGGCCCGGCTGGCAGGGGGAAGAACGGATGAAGCAGGCTGGTGTCTGCACAGGAACGCCAGGAGTCCCATTAGAGGCTCCCGGCTCGCTGGGGAGCAGACTGTTTGCTCAGAGTGGAGTCGAATCCAGAAGGAAGGAAACTGCTTTCCCGGAGCGAGAGGAGCAGTGAGGGGCCAGCCGCTAAGGAGGCCCGGTCCCTGGGGTGTCGGGCCCTGCGGCCTGGGGGTGGGGCGGCCCCTGGGGGGCACCCTGCTGTCTGCGCCCAATCTCTGGCCACCTGTGCCCTGTCTCCCGTGAGGGGCCTGGCTCGCGTCCCCGATGGTCTGCGGGCTGGTGCTTCCCTGAGCCCCTCGGCTGCCGCGCCCCCAGCGCCCTCCTGCCCCACTTCCTGCGCTGCCGGCTGGGAGGATGCTGCCCGAGTGCTGGCTTCTGGGCCCGACCTTGCCACCCACAAAGCCATCACGTCCTGGGCATTGGTCCCTTCTCCCGTCACAGAGGCAACCTGCCAAGAGGACATCGAGGCAGGCCTCTGGGTCACTGCGCGCTGGACCGTGACTCCTGATGGATGCCGCGGGGCCTCGCGGGGGCGGGGGACTCGGTGGAGAGCGGGGGTTTCTCGTGGCCAGCCACTTGTTCTCCTCGGGAAGGGACTGGTGAGTTTCTTTCTGTTTATGTCGTAACCAAGCTACCGAGATGGCAAACTTGGGTTCTGCAATTACACAGTGTTTCAGAAGCAAATTGATAGGATAACGTGTTATTATTGGCTACTGGGTTAATAGCTATTTTGGCAGGAGTACCAATCCTGCGTGGCGTTGCTGGCGCGGGCGTGAGAATGGCGCGGTGGGGTAGAGAGGACTGGTGGGTGCGTGTTGCATAGAGGAGCGGACTCGGGGGGACCCCAGGGGCCTCCCTCCCCTGCCAGCGCCTGCTTGGAGGATGCTCAGCCCCCATTAGCTGTGCCAAACCCAAGACCAGAGAGGTTGAGAGACCAGCGTCAGGTCACACAGTGAGTCGATGCTGGGGTTGGATTTTGAGGGCTTGTGGGTTTTTGGGCTAGAGCTTGGCTTGTGATCTTAGAAGGCTGGATACATGCCTTCACCCTGTACCCAAGTTCACATGCCCCGGCTTCAGGGTGTTTGCACCTGCTGGTCCCCTGCCAGGGGTGCTCTTCCTCCAGATCCTGCCTCGGCCTGTTTCCTTGCTTGCTTCTGGTGTCTGCTCAAGTGTGACCTTGTCACCTGTCTAGCGTAGCACCCCTCTCTCCCCCTCTCTGCATTTCGTGTAGCACCCCTGACTTGCTATTCTTCATTCAGCAGGAAGCGCGAGTCTCCTCTCGTCCACTGGATGCTCTCTGAGGGCAAGGGCTCTGTTTGCTCTGTGTCCAGGACCCGTAGCAGGGCTGGCGAGTAGACACACACGAGCATTTGCTGAAGGAATGTATGAATGCAAATTGCAGTGTCATTGCAAAAAATGGCTGCCACATCCCAGGTGACTCACTGTTTGTCTTTCCTCTCGGAGGATGGCTGCGTCAGGGTCCTGTTATTCCTATCCCTACGAGGTGGTTGGCCAGCCCTCCCTGGGGCTCAGGATGAGGTCGTGACTTCTCGCCTGCTAAGGGAGCTCAGAGGGGATGGATCCCCCTTCCCTGGAAGGGACCTCACCTGTTGCTGAGGGGATTTAGGATGGACTGGGTCCCTTCAAGGGCCCTTCTGGTTTGCATTCTGTGATGGGCTCAGTGCTTCTCTGTCGCACGGCCGTAGCAGGGGTGCTGTAACAGGTGCTGAATTGAGGATGCTCATGGGAAGGGTAAGCCGGGAGTCGGGTGTGGTTTGCCAAAGGTTGGGGGGTCTTGTGACCGGGGGTCTTCCCAGTGGTCTCTGCTCCTGCCGCTGCTGATCTGGAAATGACACACGCGATACGTTTATTGGGCATTTCCCATGTGCCAGGCGCAGTGCTTAACCTAGATTATATGATTTAATCCTCGCCACCCCCCAAGGAGGGAGAAGCTATTCTCTGCCCATTTTCCCTGTGGCTGAGGCCTATCGAGGTTCATGAATGTAGTTCATGAACGCAGTTAACACGGGTGGTCAGTGGTGGGGCTGAGATTTGAACCCAGGATCTCTGGCTCCAGACCCTTCCTGGACACAGTCCTGATGCCCCCGGAACACTGCCCTCATGGGGCAGGCTTTGCTGGGTGTGTTTGCTGCCCCAGCGCTTGGAGCAGAGCCTGGCACACAGTAGGGCTCCATAAATGTCTGAGGGCGGCACAGACAGCAGGCTGAGTGGATGGACGCAAGGAGTTTCCCGAGATGAATGAGAGGTGCTCACTTTTTATTGCCGGTCCATTGGGCAGGAATAGCGAGACGCAGGCTGGGAAGGGGTGATGCCCTCTGGTGCTTGGCTGGCCTGACTTCCCCCCAGGAAAGCTTACAAGGGGGATGCTTGACTGTGCTTTTCCTTGTGGAAGGGCACGCTGGCTCGCGGGTGCTGGTTAGTAAGGAAGAAGGTTCCTGGTGGGGAAGACACGCACACACAGGCACACAGACACACGCACGCTCACATACCCTGGCCCTCTAGTGTGTGGTGTGGAGACAGACGTCCCCCTGAGGGCTTTGCCCAGAAAACAACGCAGACCCCTCACCCACTCCAGACCATACCGCCGAGTCTGTACCTTTAAGAGCATGGACTCCCAGCCTAGGATCTTATTAAATCTATCCATTTGTTCTGCTCTGGTCTGAATAAATAGACACCCCCTCCCACCCCCATTGCGGCCCCTTTGTTTTATGCCATTTCTCCAGGGATTCAGGCTGCGGCCGGGGTGGCTGAGCTGTTCCTTCTGCCTCGCCCGCGTACCGCCCACCCAACGCCCTTGCTCTCTCCCTGACTCTGAGAGGTTCTTTCCAATAAGCGAATGACAAATTCGGGCTGTACTGAAGACTGGAATAATTGCATCTGCCACAATGCAAGGAGGCCCCGGGGACCTGGGCAGCGCTGGACAGGCCCCGCAGGGGGTGGCCCCTCTGGGTCCAGGCAGCCAGGAGAGTGGTCAGCCTCATTAGCTCAGGCTTCCCCCGCAGTTCCTAGGCCCCACCTTGCAGGGGCCCCTCGGGTGGCTTCTTGCTTCTTCTTTGTGGTTAGTTTTATCATTCATTCACGCATTCTCTCGTTTCTCTCGTGTGGCACTCGTCTGTACCGTGGTTATCAAGTGCCTTCTTTAGACGTATCCCTGGACTTCGTATTTCGTCCGTTCATCCGCCCCTTCGTTTACTCATTTGTTCGCGCCACGGTTACCAGCTGCTCCCTGTAGGCCGGGACCTGAAACGCGCCCTTCCATCCATTCATTCATTCGGTCATCAAGCAGGCAGCTATTGCCAGGCGCCTGGTGGGGGCTCCCAGGGACCCAAAATTCCAGGCTTATCGGAGTTGTCTCCGGGCAGTTCTAAGCCAAGAGCACCTGTGAGGGAACCTCAACAGCATTCTTGGAAGAAGACGAAACGGGACAGGGGAAGCGCTGTTTCGCCGTGGTGCGCAGTGGGAGAGGAGGCGTGTGGCTCGCTTGCGCCTGGCACCCAGCGCCGACAAGTGGCCCGGCTGAAACACGCCGCCGTCATTGGCTCTTTCAGCAGACACTGAGGCCTGCTGTGTGCGGGGCTCTGGGAGGAGCTGGTGACCAGCTGGGGACAGTGGGGCCGCCTGTGGCAGGGGGCGGGCCCAGCCCCACCCTGAGGGATGCCGTTCGCCAGAGCGGGGCTGGGGGTAGCGTGTCCCCTTCCCAGGTCCACCTACGAGGAGGGTGCCAGTGCCCGCAGGGAGTGGAGCTCCCCGTGCGTCGAGGGCAGGTCCTGCGTGCTGGAGCGCCTCCTGTCAGTGGTGGTCTCCCCCAGCCTAGCCTTCCGCCTGGTGTCGGTCCTCCAACCTCCTCTTGGGTGGGGTTGGGAGTGCCCATAAATCCATTGGTACCAACATTTCATGTGATTGATGAGTCGAGGGTGAGATCTTCCTGGCTCTGCTGGATTCTGCCTTAGGCAAGTCCCTCCCTCAGACTTCAAGGGCCTCAGTGTCTCCATCTGTATAATGGGTGGTTAGCTGGTAGTTCCAAAGGTCCCCTTCAGCCCTCTCAGTTTCCTTATCTGTAAAATGGGTCTTGTGAAAGGATTATGTGTGGTTTAAATGCATTAAATAAAACACTGAAGACTAATAATGTAAGTAAATAAATAGTATAAATTTTTAAACAGCCTGGCACATAGCAAGTGCTCAGTGAAGGTGGTTTGTGATGATGAGAATGATGGTGTTCAAATCTGTTTGCGTGTAGGCACAGTGTGAGGACAGGTGAGGGCCTGGCTACAGTGTAAGGGGTGACGGTGGTGTTGGGGAGCTCTTAGGGAAGGGTGGGAGATGCTGGGAAGGGGCCGGGGGACCACGTGCCCCAGCCTTGATGTCTTGGACTTCAGCTGCCCTGCCCCACACCGAGTCGGGGGAGTGCCTCCAGCTACAGCCGCCTCCGGGGACCTGACAGGCCACCCAGGCAACACGGACCTCCTCCTCCTCACTGTGGTCCTGGGCCAGGTGGCCACCTCCTGGCTGCTGTCCTGTGCCCTGGACCCTTCCCCAGGCCTGGCAAGGTGCTTTGATCTGCTGTCCACCATGGGCAGGGCTGGGGTGACCTTCAGTCATGAGGCTCAACAGCTTGGCCACAAAGCCAGAGATGACAATTTTTCTGGAGCCCGAAACACGAAACGCCAGGGACAATTGAGATTTTTCTCTGCTGAGTTGTAGGTTTGGATGAGTTTAGAGGGTGAATGGGGCCCACGGAGTGGCTGCATGGCTGGTATGAACCAGCACATCCTCCAGAATCCCAGGCCTCTTCCTCCGGCCCCCTTGGGCCCCGTGCTCCCTCCCCGCAGGGCCCGGTCCTCCCCTCCCCTGCCTGTCTGCGGCCAGGCGCGTGCTGGGGACACAGCCGGGTGCCACTGCCCCAGTGATGCTCACCGTTTGGAGGGGAGAGAAGGACAAACCAAGGGCTGCAGGAGTGTGCAGTGTAGGCCAGAGCAGGGGTTCCGGGTCCACTTTTAGGGATACTCAGGCCAATTTTAGGTGGTTCATGTATTTTTTTTTTTTCTAATTATGTACTTATTTTACTGGGCATTACAAACACATCACACCTATGATTTATTTCATCAATATCATTATTTAGGATTATGCTCAGAGAGGCAGCGTTGATTGGCCTAAAGCCACTTAAAGGACAGAGTTGAGAAATAGTCCCGGGGCCTGTCAGTGGCTTGAGCATGGTGAATCCTGGCCGGGGCACAGAGTGGGCCGTGGAGGCCGAAGGACATGGCTTCCGAGCCTGGTGCCACCACCTACATTTGCAGCACCTTAGGTAAGTGTCGCAGATAGGTCCCCCGAACTCAGAGCCCGGGACAAGGACTTGGGTGCAGGAGGTGCTCCCAGGAAACAGGAGTGAGGGGCAGGGAAGGGACAAGGCCGCTTTTGGGGTGCAGTGTCAAGGTTGCTGCCGTAGACCGCTGGGACCTGCTGGGGCCTCCACACGTGTGCAGGATGCCGCAGGAATGGTCTCGGCAGGAGCCCACTGGCTCTGGTCCCCGTCTGAGTGAAGCTTGCCTTCAAGGGCGTTAACCCTCTTACCTTCCGGGCCAAGCCTGAGAGAGGCAGACACCTGGAGCCGTGCCTGAGTTCAAGCCTCCTGCCCAGACTGTCCCCCGCAGCTGCGGCTGAACTCTCCGGGGCCTCCGGCTGTGATGCAGATACCAAGTCCCTGAGCCCCTCCATCCCTCAGTGTCCTCTTCTGTAAAATGGGAGCAAGCTCGTGGCTATCTCATGGAGTTGCCGAGAGGATGTCTGGAGCATCGCTGGTGTTGAGAGACTGAGTATTTTGGGGGAGTTCCCCAGTCCTGCAGATACTGGGTTGGGGGGTGACCCTTCAACTGGGCCTTCCATGGGATTTGGCTGAGCTGAGAAGCAGCGGATCCATGATTCAAGGTCAGATAGTGTGTGTGCCTTGTCCGTGGATGTCTGACCCTCCAGCCTAAGGAGCATGTCCCCCTGAGAGGTATCTGGGCTGAAAATGTGGACCCAGTCCCGACACCCTCCCAGGGTCCCTGGCTGAGCATCCAGCCTGGCTCCGTGAGAAGCAGCCCCTGGGGAAATGCTCTTGCCTCTGAGCGGGAGTCCCCACTCAGTCTCCTTCCCGGGGACATGGCGTGTTCACAAACACACATCCCTCACTGGTTAGGAGCACACCTCTGAGCTGAGCTGACCCATGTTCAAAGCCCAGGTCTGCTACTTCTGACTTGTAAGACCCTGGGCATGTTATTTAACCTTCGTAAATGGGGCTGGGAATAATAACTTGTCAGGCTGCTTTGAATATTAAAATCAGACGTGTGGCATGGAACAAACACCCAAGAAATATTAGCTCGTAATAAGTATCATTTATTATACATATATGTTGTGCATATGTAATATGTATAATACACGATATATAAAATATATTAATCATTCTTCAAAGTCTTCTCTACGCTCAGAGTTCTAGGTTCCAGGCACCATGTGGTTTTCTTTCATGCGGGGTTTTGTGAAAATTACAATCTGAATCTGGTTGTCTGTCTGCCTGCTCATTCTTCACTCGTGTTGAGCACGTCCTCTGTCTACATCTCTAGTAAGAAAGTCACGTGAACCAGCTGCATTTTGTGGATGCCTCGAGGAGAGCCCAGGGGCCGAGGGCTTTCCCAAGGCCACTCGCTGCCTGGGGCTGGAAGCAGCCCCAGAACTGAGGAGCGGGTGCAGCCTAGGGGGAGAACCCTGCCGGTCGAGCCGTGCTGCATCCTTCCAGCCTGTGGCCGCCGCGCTGGAGGGGAGGGCGGGCGGCAGCTCCTGCATCCGTCCGTGAGCTCTGAATCTCCCTCGGGGAGCACGGAGCTTCAGGGACCTCCTGAGCCTGCTCAGGCTCCTCCCAGCTGCCCTGCCCATGACCTTCCCCTGGCACCTGCTGTGAGCTCAGAGAGCTGGGCGGTGGTCTCTGGGGACTGGGTAGGGGGCTGCCGAGGTGGGGCAGCAGGCTCTTGGGACAGGTATTCCCCGGCCACAGCTGCCAGGTGCATAGCTGGCCCCTTCTCTTCCGTCTGCTCCCCGGAGGGGCGGAGGCTGGCTCACCATGGTATCCCCACATCAATTCCCTCCGCCCCCAGGGCCCCAGGGACCTGGCTCCCCGGGGTGTAGGCAAGGGGCTGTCGCAGGGATGGGGGTGGGCTGCACCTGGGCGGGAACGGGTTGTGCCATTACCAGGGGCCCAGCCTAGGCTGTTTGTGCCCTGCAGAGCCTTGGACAACCCCTAGATACGGGCACTATGGGAGAGAGAATGGGGGTGGGGGTTTGACCACCCGCGCCTCACCCGGTCAGGTTCTACTTAGTCTGATATCAGAAGGGTTCGCGGGGGATTGGAGAGCGCGACGCCAGAAGACCTCTGATTTGGTTCTCAGTTAACTGGGGATGGTGGTGCCAGAAGGGAGGGATATGGGGGCATCTTGAGAGTTGGAGGCTTGTCCTGGATCCGATGAACAGAAGTGCCACTGGAGTTACCTTGTACATCCATTTAGCGTTCAGGGCTGTACTCGTCTGTGCTCTGGCAGGGGAAAGGCCATGTGGGTTTGGGGAAGAAAAGTAATTTAGGAGTGTGGGTTCAGGGGCAAAGCCCTGGAGTGAGACTTCAGACTGCTGTCCCTGGGCTTCCCAGGGCCACAGTCCCCTCCCGTGGGAGCAGCCCTTCGTCATCATCATCATTCTGGGGTCAAAGACGTATATTGGGGGTGCCATGGCGATTCGTTCTGGAACTGGAGGAAAAGCCAGCTGGGTTGGACTCCCTGAGGGATGGTGTGTCTGTCTCCCCAGGTGCCCCCAAGGGGTCTTTAGGGGGAGCGTTGATCCTTCTGTGACTTGAGCACTCAGCCCCACGTGGGAGGGGACCCCATGCTAGTTGTGCAGGGGTCTTCTCCTCCAGGGACACCAGATCTCGAGTGTTCAGATCTCTGGGGTCTTTGGGGTCACTGATCGTAGGCTTTCTGGAAATGGGTTCTGCTGACAGGCTAGTGGTTGTTTATTTTTAGGTCATCCGTTGATCAGAACTGGACTCATGGGAGGTGTAGAAGAGCGCTGGGCTGGGAGTCTGGGTCCTGCTGGCGCCCACTCATGAGCTGGTTGTTCAGACACCGCTGGGGACCCCCAGGGACCGTCGAATGGCGTCCTCTTCTCCTCTGCTGGGATTCAAGGCCTTGGCGATGGGCTCCCGTCACACCCTCTCGCTGCGTCTCCCACGGACGCCCAGCTTCAGCCGTGGGGGGCTGCTCCTCGTTGCTCCAGAGGCTTCTACCCGCCCGACTTTGCTCCCACCTCCCTTCACCTGGAAGACCTTCTCCCTTCTTCTGGATCAGGGGCCCTCGTCTTGGGTCGTTGTGTGCCTCCGCGGTGATTTTTGCAGCATTTGAGCGTCACTGGTGCTGTGATTCTCCCGGTATTTTTCTTTAAGTCAGTTCTCTTCATGGTTACATGAGTTCATTTACTTCATTCTGCAAAAGGAAAACCAGAGTCATTTGTTGTAAGCTGACAGCAACCTTACAGCAGAAAGTGAATAAAAAACGAAAGCAAGGAGAGCCCCACCCTCGTGTTACTCCCCCGAGAAGCCGCCGCCTTCTGGAGATGCTGAGCGTGGGGCCTGCTGGCCGGTGGCTGGAGTCACGGGCAGTGCCGAGTGCGGCCTCGCGCCTCGGCCTGGTCGCGGGGGAATGAAGGGGCATTTCCCGTGTGCATCGGCGTCGTTCGAGACCATCTTGGCTGCCCCCGAAGATGATCCTGGGTTCTGACAGTGGGAGGAGCCCCATGTTGTGGAGAACACATGTCAGTGGAGATGCGACTCCTTCTTCAAAGACCAGTTGGAGCGCCCTGCCTCCCAGGGTGGTGCCTCGTCCGGGCACACTGGTTCCTGATCCTGCCGGGAGTGGAGCTGTCTGGCACCCGCTGGCCTTCGCCAAGGGAAAGCTCCCTGCGGACAAGCACGAGCTCTCTGTCTGTGCCCCTGCCCCGGTCCTGCACCCTGCGGCCCCCCGGCACATGTCGGACTGCCGTCTCCTGTAGGCCCAGGTGAACACCAGGGAAGGAAGAAATGAGGACCTCTTAGCCACGCAGGAGGTGGCAGAGTGGGGCCCCGAGTAACGAGCTGGGTCTGGGTGGGCAGTGACCAGGCGGAGGGGCATCCTTGCAGGGCAAAGGCTCAGCGTTCGGGCCAGGTGAAGCAGACCTGCATACCTCTCTGATGACAGTGGGTGGTCTTGGTGGCTTTCTGGAGAAATATGGAGTCATTCCACGCTTCTTCCACGTAACTTCTGTGGAACTCTTGCCCTCTCTGCACATCAGATATGTGAGCTGTAAAAGGGACGCAATGACGACGGTGGTCGCCGCACAGGAGGACGTGAGGCTTTAGCAGGGTGGAGCTTGTGAAGGGCTTGGCACCGTGCCTGGCCACAGAGTGGGCTCTGCAGATAATACCAGTCTGAAGTTCAAAAAGTGGCTCTGGCTGGGCGTGGTGGCTCACGCCTGTAATCCCAGCACTTTGGGAGGCCAAGGTGGGACGATTATTTGAGACCAGGAGTTCAAGACCAGCCTGGGCAATATAGCAAGACCCTGTCTCTACAAAAAAATTTTAAAAATTAGCCAGGAGTGGTGGCTCATGCCTGTAGTCCCAGTTACTTGGGAGGCTGAGGTAGGAGGATCACCTGAGCCCAGGAATCCGAGGTCATAGTGAGCCCCAGGGCCACTGCAGTCCAGCCTGAGTGACAGAGTAAGACCCTGTCTCAAAAACAACACAAAACAAAAAATGTGAACATGTTCCAGTCCCAAAAGGGTGCAGGGAACCTAGGGACACCCCGAGCACTCAAATAGAAAAAGGCAGTGTCCAAAGGTCAGGGAGGGGTGCCAATGATGACAGAGGCAGTCAGAGAAGACTTCCTGGAGGCAATGTCTTGGAGGACATGGGTGTTAGCCAGGACAGAGCAGGTGTGGCATGCCGTGGTGTCAGTGCAGGCTTCTAAGGTGTTGCTCAAGTCCCTCCCTACAAAGGAGAAAGAACATCTGCTCCCGTCCAAGACCTCGGGTGGCAGCTCTGGACACCACATGCCCTTGTCCCCACAGGGGACACGGGTCAAAGGGATGCCTGACCACTTCTCAGAGGCTTCTAAGGACATCCAGCCTGTTTCTCTAACTTCTGCAGCTAAAACGCATGGACAGGAAAAATGCTATCCAAACACGCCTAATCCCAATCAAAAGATTATTTTCTTAGAGAAAAGCTTCACCTATGCTTAATAGTTTTAAATTGTTCCGGGTACCAATTAGACTTTTAATTTTGCTGTTCCCTCCGGCGGCTAGAGGATGTGTGTGGTTTGTGTTTAATCAGAGTTGATTTTTTTTTCTTTGTGGTTCTGGGGGAGGGAAGGAGATGAGGAGCCCGTTTCAGGGTTTCCTTCTGGTCCTCCCAGGACCCATGTAGGGGGAGAGGCACTGGGCCCCTCTGAGTTTAGGGTTCTCTGTCGGGCAGGCGGGGACGTCTCCTGAGCGCTGAGCCCAAGTCCCCTCCGTGTGCCTGAGGTTCCGCTGCTGCGCACTGCCTGGAGAATCCAACGCCGCGTTAAATATATGGATTATCCAAAAATTTCTGCAGCAATAGGGTGAGTTATTATTGATTCACAGAGCACGACAAAACATCGCCGCATGAATTAGCAAACAGCTGTTTCTAATTTGAGTTTAGAACGGTACACAGAGGAACTTGTTTCTCTGTTCACTCCTTTCATTTATAATGAATTTTAATCACCGCTACAGGTGAGAAAAATGTAGAAACAAGCTTGTATCTTGTGGAAGAAACAAAGGAGAGACAGATGCTAACAGATTTCCAGTCTGTGATAAAAGGGATGTTTTGGTACACTTTACATGTAATTAGCGCACAGCTGTTTCCAGTCCCAGGTCCACGCACACGGCCGAATGTGGGCTCTGCCGATCTCCAAAGGGAGTAACGAAAAACAGTGATTCAACCCCGAAAGCATTTTGCTTTCTCTCGAGCTGAGCAGAGCGCCCTTTGCGCCGGCCCTTGGCACTGTTGCTTCCTGAAGCTCATGGAGATGACTTCACAAGGCGCCCACTCTGCGTGCAGAGGCGAGCAGGGCGACGTTGGGGTTTGTGGGAGGCCCACGCCAGGAAGCTGGTGGGGGAACCATCAGAGCCCCTGAGTTCCAAGCACCCTTGGGGAGGCCCTCGTGGGGGCAGATCGGGGGGCCCTTCCTTGCTGGCAGGAGTGGATCGCGATGCTCCTGTTTAGCAAGTTTGATCACAGCCAGCTCTCGGGTGAGTTGATGAGCGCTGGCTTTTTTTTTTTCTTTCCTAGTCTGTTTAATTTCTGCAATAAAACTCGAGCTCAATTGCATTTTCAATATCGGTGCTAAGTAAATTTGTCTAAGGGATGGAGCAGCCTGGCAGGCTGTGTGTTCTGCCAGGTCAGAGGCTTCAAGGGGAAAGGCGGACACTTCCTTCTTGTCCTGTGTGTCTGGCAGCCCTTGGAGATGGCAGCCCCGTGGGTGCTGGGGCGGGGGCGTTCTGGGAGCCTGGGCCTCATCTCCCACCCCCTCCTCCAGGAACTGGCAGACCCAAGTCCAAGCCATAGCATAGCTGTTGGTGGTTTCTCCATCTGTATAATGAGAGTGTTGGGCTCCATCTATATAATGCAGTGGTCTCGAAGGCTCCTTTCAGGTCTAATGTCTTGGGATTATGCACGGCAGGGGCCCTCTGGCCTTTCCGCAGATTGAGTTTGCTTTCTCTGCAAACCGTCTTCTGCAGGGTGATCACTGTTGGTCCCTACTTAGACCCACTTGGTTATCCGTCAGGTCTCGGGGAGATGGGACTCTGTACCGTCTTGCGTCCATTCAGGCCGTTGCAGCCTTTGCTGCCTCTCCCGTCTCACTCTCTGCCCTGTGACCACTTTGTGGTCAGCTGGGAGCCAGTAGCCAGGGACTATTTTATACATTAGGGAACGTTTATCATATATAACACCTTACAGATATTCACTGATTTCATCTGTGTCACAGCGCTGTAGTTGGGACTGTGATATCTCCACGTTACAGATGTGGAAGCTGAGGCAGGTCTCTCCGTCTGTGCATCAGAGGGAGGGTAATTACCTTGCTTAAGGTCACACAGATAGCAAGTGGCAGAGCTGGGAGCCTAAGCCCAGCTGCTGGCTCTTAGCCGCCCACAAGAACACACATGTCGTCAGGGCCCAGGACACCACGTACTGGGGGGAAGGGAGCCCCGTTGGTCTGGGCGGGCAGGAGAGGGGGCGTCCCTGGCCCATAGGGGGAGCGCGGCTCAGCCCCTCATCAGTGCGCCAGATACAGAGCCTGTGCTACCAGGTCTTCTCCTTCAAGAGTAGCCAGAGGTGACTGTGGATTTTTCTTTTTTCTTTTGAGACAGGCTGGAGCGCAGTGGCGGGATCATCGCTCACTGCAGCCTCCAGCTCCGGGGCTCGAGCGAGCCTCTTGCCTCAGCCCCCCAAGTAGCTGGGACTACAGGCAGGAACCACTGTGCCCGGCTAATTTTTTTATTTTTCTGTTCAAATGGGCTCTTCCTGTGTTGCCCAGGCTAGTCCCAAACTCCCGGCCTCGAGCTATCCTCTCACCTCAGCCTCCCAAAGTGCTGGGATTACAACCATGAACTACTGTGGCTGGTCATGGCTTTTTAAAAAATGTTAGGAGTTCCTGATCTGTGAGTGTTGGCATTTTTACAAAATCACTGATAACTAGGTGGCCCCTGGACTGTCCCGCAGGAGGACAGCCATGATGACCTGTGACCTGTTGCTCGGGTCGTCACTTCTCCCGGTCCAGCTGGCTGAGAGCCTGGGCTGGGAGTTCAATCCCAGCCTTTCCATTTAGCATCTGCTTTGTGATGTCAGGATGTGACCTAACCTCTCTGTTCTGTTTCTTCTTCCATGGGGCGACCACACAACTTACGGTGTAAATCCAGCTACTTCTGAGTGTGGACAAGGAGCGCGAACCGGACGGGGTCCCTGGGTGTGTGGCACCTGCTTACTTGTGACACGGGGAGAATAGCAGTAACAAAACCACCACTGCCGCCACCATCACCCCCGAGCAGAGTTGCCCCAAATGTCCCGTGGGATGATGGGTGTGAAGTGCTGTGTGAATGCCACACACGTGGCAGGGTTCGCGATTCATGATCGTAGTGTAAGTTACGCTAGGAACCGCCTTTATTTTCTCTAGTGAGCTTTACCGGACACTTAGCGGCATATAAATATTAACCCCTCTGTAAGGTAGTCACGCTTATTATCCCCGTCCTATGGATAAGGAGATGGGGGCTCAGAGAGGTCCAGTAACTTGCCCATGATCACACAGCGAATGAGTGGCAGCTCAGTCTGAGTCCTGAGCGAGCCCATGCATGTTCTTACCCATGGCTCCCCCTGTCCCTCAGTGGCTGATGTCTCCCTGCAATTGGCTGAATCTCTTTAACACATTAACTGCCTTGTGGGTTGTATTTAACTCATGCTAGTTTTGAGCCTGGGGCCTCGTGAAGCATATGTAACTCACACATCTCTTTACCTTGGGAGCCGCGTTAACTATTTTTCAAGCTGCATGTAACTTACGCACAGAAAACAATAATAAAAAAATAACAAGTTTTTCATTAAATTAGAAAGGATCGTTTTGTTTTCCAAGTTTTTATTCTATTTTTGTAATAAAACACTGTAGCCCCAAGGAAAAAAAATTTTTCTAGTGTGGCAGTCAGTGTGTTAAGCTTATGCTGACCTTTGGATCCCTGTAAGTTTTATTAAGGGCCTTAGTGGCAGCTGTTTGCTGTCACATGGCATTTCGGCAGCCCCCAGAGCTGGCTGGGGAAGGGCATGCCTGGCCCTATCTTCCAGACTGTCGAGGGCTCTCAGAAGCTATGTGCCAAGGCTACTTTTCAGGTGGAGCAGAAGGTGGGATCCCATTTCCGCCCACGAGGCCAGCTCGGGAAGCGGCCCTCTAGGGCAGGTGTGCTTTCTCCCTCCTCGCAGCTTTGGGTCACTGACCTCTGCGTGCCAGTCGCTGTCCTTGAGCGACGCCTGAGCCTCCCGCCCTGCAGATATTTTCTCCCCAAACTGGAAGACTAATCCCTGCTTTTCCTCTCTGTGGCTTCACTGGGGACAATGAGATCACATCCACAAGGAACTCCCAGCTCCCTCCAGGACGGGTGCATAGGAGTTGCTGTTATTTTTGCTAATAGCATAATTGTAATTCAGATTTCAGGGTGAGCCATGTCAGCTTCTGGCAGCTTCTGTGGGGCTCTTTGGCCTACCTCTGAGGACAGGACCTCCGGCTACCTTATCCCTTTCCCATCCCAGGGTGGACTTTGATTTCCCAGGGTTTGGGCCATCATTCTCTACATCACATCCTCATCTGTCTCTTTAGGAAAATCAAGTATCTAAATGCAGTACTGACTACTGCCATTAAAGGGGGTCTCTCTCTTTCAAACTACTTCCAAGCAGCAAAAGGTTGCTTTAGAGTTTAAACTTTAGATAGCAATTAATCAATGGAAAGATTGAGCAGATAAGAGTGTAGAAACTAAGAATGCTGGGTACCTTCTGCACCCTTCAAGGACCAGCAGGCTCAACAAATACGTGCCAAATAAAAAAACACCCAAACTAGATAGCCGGGAACTGGATACTTAACTATCTGATACTTCTCATTCTGTACTCAGGGCAGACATCATCAATTGATCACAGATTCTTAGAGCTACAAAGGCTCTTAGACACCTATTCATCTGATTCCCTCTCTGAAGAGTTGGGGAAATGAAAGCACAAAGAGGGGATATACTTGCCTTTGGATATATAGTGCCAGGATCTGAACCTGGTCCAGTGGTGATCTCATCCACGATGGCTCACGGCTCCACCCTCAGGGCTTAGGGTTCCACCCTCTGAGTCATTCTTTTTTTTCTCCATGAAAGGTAGCACATATCTGCATCTGAGTAGTTTTATCAGCCTGTTTCCTGCTTGTGGAATTTTGTCTCAGCTTTTTGTCTAGAGCATGCTTTCTTGAAAGTAAATCTCTTAATTATAGTGTTTTTGCAACCTGAGAATTTCCAAAAACCTTAATTTCTAGTTTTGTTGTTGTTGTTTAACAGTTCTTTTCTCAATCTTTTTTCTTTTTACTGTAAGTAGCAAGAAGAAATTAGGTCACACCTTCAACATTTTGCTTGGAAATCTCAGCTAAATATCCACATTTATCCATTTGTATGGTTTATGCTGTTTACGTAACTGGGGGGCACAATTTCGCTCAGTTTTCTGCCACCAAATATCAAGGATTCCCTTTCATTCCATTTCCAATACCGTGTTCTTAATTTCCTGAGAGGCTCTCACCATCAGTGCCTTTAATATTATATCGTCATTTCTCTTAATATCTGTTCATGACGATTTAGATGTTTGTTCATGATGGTTTAGATATTCTCTAAGGTGGTTTAAGTTTTCTCTAATGTCCTCCTTTACTCTCTTCTGAGTCTTCACTAACAGAGCCATTAACATCCATATTTCCATTCATCTCTCTGGGGTTATCTAGGCTCTTAAAGAAACCATACTCCTCACAATTCTTCCAGCCTCTGGTCACTGCCCCATTCCAGAGTCACTTCCATGATTTCAGGTATTTGTTCTGGTAGCACCCCACTCCTGGTACCAAAAGCTGTATTAGTTTTCTATTGCTACTGTAACAAAATGCCATAAACATAATGGCTTAAAACAGCAACAAAAAATTGTTTTACAATTCTGTAGGTCAGAAGTCTGACCCAGACAGCACTGGGGTAAATCAAGGTGTTGGCAAGACTGCGTTCCTCTCTGGGGGCTCTAGGGGCAAATTCACTTCCTGCCTTTCCAGTTTTTAGAGCTGCCCACATCTCTTGGCTTTCGTGTTTGAAGTCAGCGTTGCTGGTTGGGTCCTTCTCATATTGTATCACTTTGACCTCCTCTTCTGCCTCCCTCTTCCACATTTAAGGACCCTTGTGATGACACTCGGCCCACCCAGATAACCCAGGGTAATCTCTTTATTTTGAGTTCAACTGGTTATCAACCTTAATTCCACTTTACTGTATAATATAACATATCCATAGGGGGTAAGACGTGGACATCATTGGGGTGGTCATTCTTCTGCCTGAGTGTGGTTCTGCATAGGCTATCGAAGCAACCTGCTCAAGAGGAAAGGAGGAGAGAGGCCAGCTGCATTCACTGGTGCTTGGCTCCAGACCCAGCCTGGCCTGGTCATCTTCCCCTGGCGTTGCCCACTTCAGGACACGACTTTGCCTTAGTGGCAGGTGGGGCTGTAAAGCTTGAGACTTTCACCTGGCCTGAGCCACAGGGCCTGGCAATGTGCTTATGCATGGTGGGCCTCCAGAAAAGGAGCAGGTGCCGCAGTGGGGCGGCCCTGAACTGGCACTGGGGCCTGGTGAAACAGGGTAGTCTAGTCCTTAGCAAGTGGGCTGGGGGCATCTGCCACTTGCTGTCTCGGTGTACTCAGAAGTTACTTTCCTTTTGGGGCCTCAATTTGCACAGTTATAAAAAGTGGGTGTTAATAGTACCTACCTTCTAGGGATGTTGTGAGAGTCAATTGAGAAAATGCCGGCAAAGGACCTGGCATGTAGAAAATGTGCCGTAAACGGTAATGACTGTCATTATTACGCATTTAGTCCTGGATCTGCCTGTGACTTGCTGTGTTGCCTCAGTTTCTTGAAACATCAGTGAAATAAGATGAGTGGTGATCTGTGCACCCTCTCTTGCCCCCCACGCACTCATGTTAGTTTTATATGCAGAAAGGTGACTAAGTGTTCTGGGATGGATGCCTAGCTCCAGCACCTGGCGTCTGCAGGCCCCCACTGCACCTAGTTTAAGCCTGGATCCTTCCTCTGGGGCCTGAGACCTTGGTGCGCAGTGAGTCAGTGAGAATGGCGCTGCCTGCCCCCAGCCTCAGAGCTCTGGCCTGTCTCCTACTGGGCCTTAGCACAGTGGGATCCAGGCCCCCACTCTGGCCTGGGTTTGCTGTGAGGGCAGCTTGGGCTCTCAAGGATGCTTGCCTCACAGTTTGCTGGAAGGAGCTTCAGGAAAGGGCCTCAGAGGTTTCCCAGTCCACCTATGACATAGAGACAGTGGCTCAGACAGGGAAAGTGACTTCCGTAAGGCCCCTTGGCAACAGAGCTACCTCTGACAACCAGGGCTCCTAACTTCTAGATTTGTGTGCCCTCTGCTGCCACCGGCTTCCGGGGGGTGCAGGGAGACAGAATGGGTACAGACTCGAAGTTCCCCAAGAAGAGTGCAGGAATATGCCCAGATGCCACCCTGAGCTGAATTTGAGTCACTTCATGTTGGAAAGCCACCTGTTTGGGTTCTGGCTGCCTCTGTGGGAAGCACAATCTGTAGCGTGCTCTGAAACATGGTCATGTCTTGTGGCTCTTGTCCTCTCGGGCTCTGGGGAAGTTGGTCTGCGCTCCTGGGGTGCCCAAGCTGCTCTGTGCCCACTTTGGGGTTGGAGCTGACCTCTCTGGCTGCAGACACCCTGCTCCAGACCACGACGCAGCTTCATGGAATCTGGCAAGTCCTGTTGTCTCTGTGAGAACAACAGGATTTTGGCAGCCCTGCCCCAAAGCTGCATTTCCCAGAGAGAATGGGCAGCTCCTTTCTTGGAGGAGGAAACCTGATGGTTGAAGGAATCTAGCACTGGGAGTCAGGAGACGCCTTCCTCCAGTTTGCTCAGTGCCCTCTGACCGTTCCATTCCCACATGCCTCTGCTCATGGCAGACATCGCCAGTTGGTTTCAGCACTCTTTCCTTCCGAGCCCAGATATGGCCTGAGAATCCATAACACTGTGCTCTAGGCAACCGCTGCCAGTTAGCTATCCCTGTGAGTTGCCTTCTTTCTCTGGGCCTCAGCTTCTCCGTCTGTATCATGTGGGATTGGAGTAGATGGTTTCCGAGTCTAGGGTCCCGTTCCTCCTGTCTTGGGATCCCCATTCCTGGAGCTCTGGAGGGGGCCAGAGGGGGCCTCTGTTCAGCACATTACAGAGCTTTGTCCTTTGGGGACTGTCTCCTTGGCAATTTTCAGTTTTCTGAAGAAATGGGGAGGCCCTTTGGGGCTTCGTGAGGAATTTTCGGGCCTTTTTGTGACTATCGTGCAGACAGTCTGGATGGTGGGAGTAGGGCCCGAGGTGACCTTTATATTCACCTGAAAGGGACTTTGGAAACCACGAAGGCCAGCTTCCTGTGTGCCGGCCCAGGCAGCTGAGGCCCAGGTCTCCCGATGCACTGTCTGTCCTGTGCCCCAGCACATCTGTGGGCCACCCTGCCCACCGTGGTCGGCCTGTCCTTTGCATGGCTTGGAGCGTCCACAGGCAGGGCCCAGGCGGGCGCACCCAGTGACCCTGCGGCGTTCGGCCACAGTCCTGGGCACAGGAGCCACTCGTGGACTTGGGTGGCAACTTCACTTCTGGGACTGCTCAGCTCTTGTCCTCTCTGGAAGCCAACGGTCATTTTTTATTGCCACAGATGGAACTGCCCATCCCAGGAACGTTCAAGGAACCTGGATCTTCCTGGGCCTCCGCTGTCTTCACCCTCCTCTCCGTGCAGGGAGCCTTCCCTGGGGTCCTTTCAGGGCCATTTGTTCCTCTTGTGTAGGTTCAGTGACAAGGGGTCCACGTCCTCCTCAATCTGTCCCCCTCCCGCTTTGCAGGAAGGTCCCCTTTGGGCTCACTCCTGTGGGTCTGTGGGCTGGCACCCTCCCTCCTTGGTCTGAGCACCCTGCTGGCAGCCCCGACCTTGATTCTCTGTGGCAGGAGGGGCTGTGAGCCGTGGCTCTGGCCATCCTGGGTGGCCCCTCCGTGCCGGTCTGCCTGATTAGGTGCGTGGGAGATGGCCGTACGCTGCGGCGGCATCGCCAGCCCTCTGACCCCACGTCCTGCTCCGTGGTGGTCACCGAGCGTGACCTCATGCGCTTGGGATCCACCCGCTCTTTCTGCTGCTGACGTAGTCTGAAGCCCAGTTAATGTTCTTTTTTTCTACTTAATTGAATTTTTATCAAACATTCTCCCCTCTTTTATGCTTGTTTTGGTTCTCTTCCTGCAGCAGACAGCAATAAGCCTCACATAACCCGCTTCCTACCAGGCCTTTTTGCAGGATTAGTCATTTTTAAATGACTTTAATCTCCATTTTGAAAGCGATTTCTCTACTCATTTGTGTTACGTTTCTTCGATTGCATTTATTGTAGAGGGAGTGGGGAGCCGAGGGTCTGGCATGAGTCACTGTATCTCCCACTTGCTTTTCTGTGTCCCTCTTCCCAAGGAGGGAGGCAGTGTGGCCTTGTGGGTGGAAACAGTGACTGAACGGGGCTACGTGGGTTCGCATCCTGACTCTACTGCCTGCTGGCTGTGTGGTGTTGGGCAAGTTACTCAGCCTCTCTGTGCCTTGGTTTTCTCATCTGTGAATGGAAAATTTAATAATAGTACTCTTTGGGCTGTTGAGGATTGAATGGATTAATACACGTAAATTCTTAGAAGAATGCCTGACACATAGTAAAATCTATGCAAATGTTTACTAGAAAATAAAAAGGTAGCTGGTTGAGTGAACTTTCCTTGAACCTGCCTGCTCGCTGATTTCTGGAGTGTTCGGGTTGAGGGGATGTTGCCATAGTCTTTGCCATAATTGCACGCGTGTGTGCGTGTGCGTGTGCGTGTCTAGTGTCTAGCAGTCAGCATGAGGAGGGTGTTACCACTGTAAGGAAAGGGAACCTCTCCTCTGCTGACACCCTGCAAATACTCCCTGAGCTGTGGCCCCAGCTCATCTCTCCAGCTGACTTCTGGAGCACTTTGATAGGTGCCCCCAAAGCAAAGTGCATTGGAGGAGGTGGGACGGAAGCAGCCACGGTCAAGTGGTCTTTGAAAAAAAGGCTTTTAACAGGGCAGTCTGACTTTGGGACTTTACGTGTCAACATGCCTGTTCCCTGATTGGGCCTTTTTGGTTTAAGGAGCCTTATTTTCATTTCAATCCAGGTGATTACCATCTCAGCAGTTGCTCCGTTTGTTGCTCCTAGAATAATATGCTTTGCTTTAGTTTTGAAACTTGTTTGCAGAAAAATAAAACCAACCAGGCAGCTCGCAATGAGCCCTGGGTACTGTGGCACAGGGCAGGTTGAGACTCTCCTTTTCGAGGCTCAGTGGGCGAGTGGCAGATGCGGGGCCTGGGGCCGATGCGGAGATGCAGCCCGCCAAACAGCCTGGGCATCCGGCTCATACCGGGGCGCGTTCCTCACCCCTCTGAGCCTCAGCCTCCTCATCTCGAGAATGGGATGTTACTGGAGACAACCAGATCTGGCTGCTGCGAGGATTAAACAGAATTAATTGTGATCATAGGCAGCACAATGCTGGCATGTGGGACACGCTCACTAAGTATAGCTGCTAATATTATTAGCACTAGTGGTACCAATTAGTACTAATTATTATTATTGGCAAAATGGTGCTTTTGCGGAACAGCTTTTTGAAGTATAATTTGCATACCCCGAAATTCACTTGTTTGAAGCGAGCCACGCAGCCACTCGTTCGTAAGTTCGAGAGCCGTGCGAGCCTCTCTGCAGTCTGGCCTTAGAGCATTTCTGTCATCGCAGAAAGATCCCTCTTGCCTGTGTGCAGCCAGTCCCTGCCCCCGCCCCAGCCTCAGGCAGCTGCTAATCCACTTTCCGTCTCCACAGATGTGCCTTTTCTGGATGTTTCGTGTCAGTGGAATAAGAGTGCTTTTCCACGGTACTTTTTCTCTTCTGTTCCTCACACTGGTTCCCTTTTTTAGGGAACTGAGTCTGAAAAGTTAGAGCAATGCGCAGGGCGCGTGGGAAGTGGAGTGGGGCGTGCAGGCGTCTGTTCTCTGGCCCTCGGGCGGCGTGAAGTGTTTGGGAGCAAGTGGACCCGCAGATACCCCTGTCGGGCTCGTCCTGTGTGCGGGTGGCTTCCTGGCGTCCCTCACCCACCCGTCCAGCTTTCTCCACCGTCAGCATCCGGTGGGCTCCAGCGAGCTGCTGCGCTCTCTGGGTCTTGGCGGGCTCTTCCCCGAAATGCAAGGTGTGGGGCGGGTCCAGCTCCTCGTGAGGGCCCCAAGGAGATCCGGCCTGACTGCCGCGAGACCTGTCCCTTTCCTGCCCACGCAGGAGTGCTCTTGTTTGGCTGTGTGACCTGTGGAAGCTGGTCACGGTCAAGGGGCTTGAATGTGGAAGGTCCCGGTATTAGTAGCCGGTGCTCTTATTTCCTCAGCCACGTCACCGAGGCTGTGCCTCAGTCTCCTCGTCTGTCCGGTGGTGGTGGCCCTGGCTCCCGCCTCGTCGGCGGTTGGCAGAGTGCTGGGCACTTGGGAAGGGCTCAGTGGCTGCTTGAGTGAGTGTGAGCTCAGACATCAAAATAATAAAAAGCCAGTCCAGCCTGGCAGGGGTGGGGGCCAGGCAGGTCCCCCAGCTCCAGCCACCTCCTCCCTTGGGTCCCTTTTGTCTACGCCCCGCAGAGCCCAGCTGGCAAGAGCTGGGAATTAGCAGGCAGGGGATCGGGCGCCTCCCGCCGCGGCTCATCTGGGGAGCTGACAGTGACTGCATCCTTCCCGCTTGAAGGGCCCCGTAATGTGAGGCCCCCAGGGGAGAAGGCGCCCTTGCCCCTGGAGGGTGTTCCGGAAGGCACCTCGGGCTGGGCTGGGCGTGGGGCTTCAGAGGTGGGGTGGCTGTCAGGAGACTCGGAGCTGGGAGCCTTGGAGAGCGGCATCCAGGCTGAGATTTGCCGGCGGTGCCACCCAGGGTCAGGTAGGTCTTTACACGGTGAGCACTGCAGGGCCTAGGAGAGCCGGGGGGTGGGTGGGCCTAGGAGCAGGCTCAGCACCAGCTGTGAGGGACCCCTCAAGACCCTCCGGTCAGCCTTACTCTCTCATTCAGTCTGGGGCTGGCAGCTGGTGTGGAGAACTGGCAGGGAACCGCGGGTCTGCGATCGTGAGTGTGTGAGTGTCGGCAGGTGAGTGTCCACACAAGGTAGAGTTTACGTGGGTGATTGTGTGCGTGTGCGGGTGTGTGCGCACGCGTGTGCCGGTGCTCCCCGTGCTGGGAACGCGTGCGCCTGCGCCTTTCCTTCCTGAGGGTCTGGGCTGCCCCGGGCTGGGTTACGTCTGGGTTACGTCCGGGTTACGTCCGTGAGGCTTTTTTGAGACTCGGGCAGGTCGAGGCTGGCGGCTGCAGAGGCCGGGACCGTGGTTGTTTCCTTGGGGTTACGAGAGCAAGGTCTCAAGCCAAATCTGAGCTTTTGTTTGTCTCTCCCCTGCCCGCAGCAGCCTGCGGCCTGTTTCATTCATTATTAAGTTTTAAATCCGCCCGAAGAGAAACTTGAGACCCTGCACTCACTCCTTGCTTGAGCTGGCTGCTTTCAACACGGTGGGGGACTCCGGGGGCTTCGTGTGCTGTGTCCTGTGTGCTTTTGTTTTCCCAGGACCGCCAGCCCTTAGGTTTGTTTAGGTTTTCCCTGAGGCTGGGTGAGGCTGGACTGGCCAACGAGGGGGGACGGTCCCCAGGGAGGGACGGGGCACGCACGGAGCCTCTTCCTCGCCTCAGGGCTCCCAGCTCTGTGGCTGTCTGTGTCCTGGTCCTTCCCCTGTTTACCGGACCCCGAGGCCATCTCCCGAGGTCCCTGGTGGGCTTGGGGGAGTGGAAACAAAGAAAACAGTCCCCTCAGGATGGTCTGGGCTGGGGAATGTGTGTCAGTGCCCTAGGCTACTTCCTGCTTCCTGTCTGAGCTGGAGTCTGATGTCACTGTGCCCTGTGGTTTCACACCTCCCGAGGTGTCTTGTCCACTACCTGAGACGCAGTTTCCAGCTTCACTGGCTCCCCCCGTCCCCAAAGAATGTGCAGCCTGGGACGATTCAGTAAAGGGCTGTTATTTTGTTTGTTTGGCAAAATTTCGCCCATGCCCCTAAGGACCAGCAGGATTTCCCTCCAGGGTTGGGGGGATCAGGTGAGGGGACTTGTCCTCCTTTTGGCCTATGGGACTGATGGGCTGTGAGGTCATTTCTGGTGACCTTGTCCAGGCCGTCGCTCCTTTCCCCATCAGGGAAGTGGCCAGAGTCTCACCTCTGGTGGGGGTGGGGGTGCCACGTCCAGGCCCCGGCAGGTGTTGCTGAGGGAAAAGCCATTTCCCTGCCGTAACCTGCCGCCCCTCTGCCGTGTCCTCGGCCGGCGGGAAGGCCCTCGTGTCCACTCGCTTCCGGCCCCCGCCCCTCGCCCTCCCTGCGCAGTCGGCCAGCTGCACAGCCTCAGCCCGCCCGCTGTCGAGAAGCCAGCTCTGTCCTTGTTTCTCGGCAGCCCTGGGAATTGCCTCTAATCTCCTCCCTGCCTCCCCCTGCAGATGGTGATGACGACCCACAACTCTCCTGGGTGGCCTCGTCTCCCTCCAGCAAGGATGTTGCGTCACCCACGCAGATGATCGGAGATGGCTGCGACCTCGGCCTCGGCGAGGAGGAAGGGGGCACGGGCCTGCCGTACCCTTGCCAGTTCTGCGACAAGTCGTTCATCCGCCTGAGCTACTTGAAGAGGCACGAGCAGATCCACAGCGACAAGCTGCCGTTCAAGTGCACCTACTGCAGCCGCCTCTTCAAGCACAAGAGGAGCCGTGACCGGCACATCAAGCTGCACACAGGCGACAAGAAGTACCACTGTCACGAGTGCGAGGCGGCGTTCTCCCGCAGCGACCACCTCAAGATCCACCTGAAGACCCACAGCTCCAGCAAGCCCTTCAAGTGCACCGTGTGCAAGCGCGGCTTCTCCTCCACCAGCTCGCTGCAGAGCCACATGCAGGCCCACAAGAAGAACAAGGAGCACCTGGCCAAGTCCGAGAAGGAAGCCAAGAGGGACGACTTCATGTGCGACTACTGCGAGGACACCTTCAGCCAGACCGAGGAGCTGGAGAAGCACGTGCTCACCCGCCACCCGCAGCTCTCGGAGAAGGCGGACCTGCAGTGCATCCACTGCCCCGAGGTCTTCGTCGACGAGAACGCGCTGCTCGCCCACATCCACCAAGCCCACGCCAACCAGAAGCACAAGTGCCCCATGTGTCCCGAGCAGTTCTCCTCGGTGGAGGGCGTCTACTGCCACCTGGACAGCCACCGACAGCCGGACTCCAGCAACCACAGCGTCAGTCCCGACCCCGTGCTGGGCAGCGTGGCCTCCATGAGCAGCGCCACGCCCGACTCCAGCGCCTCCGTGGAGCGGGGCTCCACCCCGGACTCCACCCTGAAGCCGCTGCGGGCACAGAAGAAGATGCAGGACGACGGGCAGGGCTGGTCCAAGGTGGTCTACAGCTGCCCCTACTGTTCCAAGCGGGACTTCAACAGCCTGGCCGTGCTGGAGATCCACCTGAAGACCATCCACGCGGATAAGCCCCAGCAGAGCCACACGTGTCAGATCTGCCTGGACTCCATGCCCACCCTCTACAACCTCAACGAGCACGTGCGCAAGCTGCACAAGAACCACGCCTACCCCGTGATGCAGTTCGGCAACCTCTCCGCCTTCCACTGCAACTACTGCCCCGAGATGTTCGCGGACATCAACAGCCTGCAGGAGCACATCCGCGTGTCCCACTGCGGCCCCAACGCCAACCCGCCCGACGGCAACAACGCCTTCTTCTGCAACCAGTGCTCCATGGGCTTCCTCACCGAGTCCTCCCTCACCGAGCACATCCAGCAGGCCCACTGCAGCGTCGGCAGTGCCAAGCTGGAGTCTCCGGTCTTGCAGCCCACGCAGTCCTTCATGGAGGTCTATTCCTGCCCCTACTGCACCAACTCGCCCATCTTCGGCTCCATCCTGAAGCTCACCAAGCACATCAAGGAGAACCACAAGAACATTCCGCTGGCCCACAGCAAGAAGTCCAAGGCAGAGCAGAGCCCGGTGTCGTCTGACGTAGAGGTGTCTTCCCCTAAGCGGCAGCGGCTCTCGGCGAGCGCCAACTCCATCTCCAACGGCGAGTATCCTTGCAATCAGTGCGACCTCAAGTTCTCCAACTTTGAGAGCTTCCAGACACACCTGAAGCTGCACCTGGAGCTGCTGCTGCGGAAGCAGGCGTGTCCACAGTGCAAAGAGGACTTTGACTCCCAGGAGTCCCTCCTGCAGCACCTGACGGTGCATTACATGACCACGTCGACGCACTACGTGTGCGAGAGCTGCGACAAGCAGTTCTCCTCGGTGGACGACCTGCAGAAGCACCTGCTGGACATGCACACCTTTGTGCTGTACCACTGCACCCTGTGTCAGGAGGTCTTTGACTCCAAGGTGTCCATCCAGGTGCACCTGGCGGTGAAGCACAGCAACGAGAAGAAGATGTACCGCTGCACGGCCTGTAACTGGGACTTCCGCAAGGAGGCTGACCTGCAGGTGCACGTCAAACACAGCCACCTGGGCAACCCGGCCAAGGCGCACAAGTGCATCTTCTGCGGGGAGACCTTCAGCACCGAGGTGGAGCTGCAGTGCCACATCACCACGCACAGCAAGAAGTACAACTGCAAGTTCTGCAGCAAGGCCTTCCACGCCATCGTCCTGCTGGAGAAGCACCTGCGGGAGAAGCACTGTGTGTTCGATGCCGCGACCGAGAATGGCACGGCCAACGGGGTGCCCCCTACGGCCACCAAGAAGGCCGAGCCCGCTGACCTGCAGGGCATGCTGCTTAAGAACCCCGAGGCGCCCAACAGCCACGAGGCCAGCGAGGACGACGTGGATGCGTCGGAGCCCATGTACGGCTGTGACATCTGCGGGGCGGCCTACACCATGGAGGTGCTGCTGCAGAACCACCGGCTGCGGGACCACAACATCCGGCCGGGCGAGGACGACGGCTCGCGCAAGAAGGCCGAGTTCATCAAGGGCAGCCACAAGTGCAACGTCTGCTCACGGACTTTCTTCTCGGAGAACGGGCTCCGGGAGCACCTGCAGACACACCGGGGCCCTGCCAAGCACTACATGTGTCCCATCTGTGGCGAGCGCTTCCCCTCACTGCTGACGCTCACCGAGCACAAGGTGACCCACAGCAAGAGCCTGGACACGGGCACCTGTCGCATCTGCAAGATGCCCCTGCAGAGCGAGGAGGAGTTCATCGAGCACTGCCAGATGCACCCCGACCTGCGCAACTCACTCACGGGCTTCCGCTGCGTGGTCTGCATGCAGACGGTCACCTCCACGCTGGAGCTCAAGATCCACGGCACCTTCCACATGCAGAAGCTGGCAGGCAGCTCGGCCGCATCCTCCCCCAACGGGCAGGGGCTGCAGAAGCTCTATAAGTGTGCCCTGTGCCTCAAGGAGTTCCGCAGCAAGCAGGACCTGGTGAAGCTCGACGTCAACGGGCTGCCCTATGGCCTCTGTGCTGGCTGCATGGCCCGCAGTGCCAACGGACAGGTGGGCGGCCTGGCTCCGCCCGAGCCCGCCGACCGGCCCTGTGCTGGCCTCCGCTGCCCCGAGTGCAGCGTCAAGTTTGAGAGTGCTGAGGACCTGGAAAGCCACATGCAGGTGGACCACCGCGACCTCACGCCAGAGACCAGTGGGCCCCGAAAAGGTACCCAGACGTCGCCAGTGCCCCGGGTAAGTGCCACCCGCCTGAACCTGCCCCTGCTCTCCGGGCTCCACGGATCCCCACCGGGGCCACACAGCCTGAGCGCCGTATTTCCTGGTGGTGCTCCCTTTAGTAGTGCAGAGAAGCAGCGCCGCGGCGCGCCGTGCGGTGGTTGAGCTCATCTGCTCTAGGCAGGCTCCTCGAGTTTGAACCACAGTGTTGCCATTTCCTTCCCAGCCGTGTGACATTATTTGTCTCTCTGGGCCTCGTTTGTCAAGTGCTCATCTGTAAAATGAGAATAACAACCGTCCCAACTTCGTAGAGCTGTTGTGGGGGCCAGTGACGCAGGCAAAGTGCCTGGCGCGGTGGCCGGCACGCAGTGAGCACTCTGTCGCTGCCGGCTGGCACTGTTGCTGTTGATCTGAGGACTTCATCGTTTGCTTACTGGGTCTCCCTAACTTCGTTGGGCCTTAGATCCAGCATTCTTTTGACAATTCGTGCAGATAGCACACATATTTGAAGGGCGGAGAACTTGGTGCTCAGCGCTCACTCACGCTAGTTGTATCCCCAGCTGATATTGTCACCCATGGCATCATTACAGTTAGTGCAGTTGCTGGTGTGTACGAGGCCCTTAGAAATGGTTCGATTGCTGTTATCATTAATGATTGATAGATTGATTCATTCATCAAATTTTCCCTGAACGCCTATTATGCTTGGAGGTGCCTGGGAGCCAGGGAGAACCAGAAACGGCCCTGTCTTGTGGGCTCATGGACCAGAGGGAGCCACAGGCCCACAGCAGGTGGCGTTCAATGAGGCAGAGGAAGTCTGGGCTCTTGGGGGGTCCACCCAGGCCTTGGCTACAGGGGCTGAGAGGCCCCCGATGGTGCACCTGGAGCCCGCGTGGCCCTTGGGTGTCAGACAGCGCAGGCCCGGGGGTTCCCACTGAGTCTGCATTGTCTGTCTCCAGACTGAGGAGGTACCAGGCGGGTCTCAAGAGCATCTTTCCCTCTGGGGCTGCTGCTGGCGCCATTGGCAGGGAGGCAGGATTTGGGGAAGGGACACCTGCCACAGGTGCCTGCTGGGGCGCAGGGATGTTTGCTGGGGTGTTTGGCCTCGGGGCCAGAACTAGGGCCTGTGCCCTGGGATTCTGAGGGGCAAAGGGGACAGAGGGAGAGAGGAGGGCTGGAGAGAGGGAAGGAGAATCCCTCGGTGGAAGGGACCTTAGAGCCTCTGCCCAGCCCCTGGTGCTGCACATGGGCCCATGGAAGCCCAGTGAGCCCAAGGGACCCGTCCGGGGACACCTGGCCAGGGAGAGGAGCACCTGAACGAGGACAGAGCCACGTGTAGGGTATCCAGTAGGACACCCTTCAGAGGTCCTGAGCATGGACACCGGTCACCACTGCCCGGCCTATGCTTACTGGTTGGCCTGGGTCTTGGGGAATAGTCTTTGGGAACATGTGGGTCCTGGAGTCAGGTGGCCTGGGTTAAAATCGCCCTCTCCAAGGACCCAGCTGTGACTTGACTTCTCTGGGCCTCTGTCCTGCCCTGCAAAGCCAGTGGGTCACAGTAATGGTAATTAATAGTGATGGTAGCAGTACTAAGACTCATGTCTAGCTCCAGAGCCAACATCACCTGGGGGTCATCACCTGGGGGCCGGGCTGGTGTCTTTCTGGTTTTTTAACCAGCGTCTGCTCTGACTGGTCAGTGCCGGGTCCTCATCAGCTGTTAAGTATCGTGGCCGTTGCCTGTGCTGACCCCAGGGTTTTGCTCTGAGGATTAAATGAGTCAGTTAAGTGCCAGGTACACAGTAAACAGTCCACACCTACTGAGGGGTAAGGGTGTGCCAAGCACTTGCCATCTGTTTAATCCTCATAACTTTTCATTTTGCAAATGAGGAAACTGAGGCATAGAACCGTATAGTCATTTGCCACGAGACCCTGGGTCTCAAGAGACAGAGGGGGATTTGAGCCCAGGCAGGTCGCAAATGATGCTGCAGCCCCTGCCCTTGCCCAGGACTCTACCCAGAAACCCTGGAGCCCATTCTGGCTGCAGGAAGGGTGAGGCCGGCTGGGGTGGGGCCCAGGGTGGTCATGGCCCATGCTCAGGCTGTGGGACGGCGTGGCTGTGCTGCGCCCCCATGCCTGCTTCTTCCTGGTGTACCCCAGCCTAGGATCACCCCTCCCTTTTCAGCACTGCCCACAACCATGCTGGGTTTCCTGACGGCCAGTGAGCTGCTTCCAGCGCCTCCAAAGCCTTGGGCGCTTTGAGCCTCCCCACTCTGCCCTGGTTCCAGCATCAAGTACCACTTTGTAAAAGCCCCTACTATGTGCAAGGTGCTCTTTTGGGTACCAACTCTTACATCATCTCCATGGCAACATCCGGGGAGCCTTGCTGTGGCCTGTTTCGGCAGAGGGGATCCATGCTGAGAAAGGTCACCATGTATCCACGGATGCACGGCTGTGCGTGGCAGTGCCGGGACTGAAACCTGAGGAGGGCCTGTTTCCCGGGAGCCCCCCAGCCTGCTTCTCCCCGCCCGCAGGCCTTGCGGGAGATGGGTGAGCCGCGTCACATCCCTGCCTGCCTAGAGGCCCGGGCAGACGGGCCATCTGCAGAAAGGAGCCAGACAAAGCCCAGGTGCCCCCGCCAAGGCAGCGTTCTCTGGGGCCCTGCCCCTGCCTGGGCACGCCTCGGGGCAGGGCCCGGCTGTCTGTTAGCTCACCCCTTCCTCCCCTAGGACTCACTCATGTAAGAACAGACTCTGGGGGCTTTACAGGGGCTTGGGGGCTGGCAGGCTGGGACCCGCGGGAGTGTTTCCATAGCAACCAGCTCTCGGAGGACTGGGTTCCCGTGGGGCCGAGGCTGCTGTCAGCTGAAACATGAAGCATTGAGTTTCTACCTCTCTGTTTGTTTGTGGGTAATAACATCACCCAACGCAGGGCCAGCGTGTGTGTAACTTGGCCCTCCATCCCCTCAACAGGTCCCCATGGGGCCTTCCTCTGCCAGGTGGGCGGCCTGGGTGCTCTCACAACCCATTTTACAGCCAGCTGAACACACATCCGTATCAGAGGGTTTGTCTGGGTCCCACTAGCTTTCTGTCACCTAGACCAGGCCTGTCCAGGGAGGTCTGGGGCGTGGAGCCGCGACTGGCGGCTGAGACAGCGGGCTCCAGAGGGGCCTGCCGGGCGCTGAATCCGACCTCCCCAGCCCAGGCCTTTGACCAAGCGATGCAGCCCTCTTGAAACTCCTCTTCTCCATCCCCAAAGCGGAGCTTGCAGAGTGGTGGTGAGTACTCAGTGTGAACGCTGCCCGCACACAGCAGGCGCTCAGTGAATGGTAGCTGCGACCACTGTCATGGAGAGTCAGGAGCTCCCCTTGTCTTTCCTGTCTCCCCCTCCTTTCTCGGAGGGCCCAGCCAGTCCTTCCCCTCCCTCTCCGTCTCTGCCACTGTCAGGTGTTTCCCTTCTGCCCGCGGCCCCCCACTGAGGCTGCCCAGGGCTGTGCCGGGGAGGCGGCCATGGCCACAGGCCCTGGAGCTCAGCTTTGCTCCTCCTGGGCAGGGCCCCAGGGTAGGGGCTTACGGCAGAGGAGGTGCCCTGGGTGCCCTGCTCCGTCTTTCTGTAATTATATCTCCTTGGGGGGTCTGAAGCTTGTGAGGAGAAGGGGTCCCTGCGGGGTGGAGAAGGGGGACAGACCAAGGGTGGATACTGGGGTGAGGACTGGGGGCTGGCCAGGTTCAGGGGGTGTTCAGGCTGCTGAGCCTGTGTGTGTCTGTGTGTGGTGCACCTATGTACACGCATGCATCCACGTGCGTGTTGGGGTCTGTACACACATTTGCATTGGGAGCTGCCTGCAGCTCTGTGGGTGTATTTGAGAGTGTCAGGGTTCCAGGGAGAGAGCTGAAGGCGCATGTGTCTGTGGACAAGTTTGGATACGTCCATCTGTGTGCCCTTGTGGGTCCCCGTTCCTCTGGGGGTGCTACACATACGTATCTGTTTTTAGGTTGCTGTGCGCGGGGGTCACAGGTGTGTCTCTGAGGGTGTCGTGTGTCGATGGTGAGTTGGGTGAGGGTGAGCATGCGGATGCGTACATGTATGCTTGCACTTCTGTGTTTGTGTCGTGTGTGTGTGTGTGTGTGTGTGTGTGTGTGTGTGTTGCTTTGTGTGGTCAGCAGTTCTCTTGGCCCCTCCGTCCTGTCTGGAATCCCCTGGGGCCTATGTCACCATGACAAAGGGCCCAGTTACTTGGTAGTGCTCTTCCCGCCACCAGGGGCGGGGGGGTGGCGGAGGGCGTGCAGGGTGGCCTCTCTTCCTGCCCAACCCCCTGGTGATACACATCCAAGTGCAGGGAGCTCTCTTCATTCACCTGCCCCTTAGGGGGACAGCCAGATCACTTTGATCACGGACGGTTCCCCACACCTGCCTGCACCAGCTGTGGCCTCTAGAGACTTCCACCCGAGCACATCCTTGGAGGGGGACGTGGTCTTCCTCCCCTGCCACGGCCACAGCCTGACACCACCGCCTTCTTCCCACCCACAGGGGCCAGGCGGCCCCATCCAGCAGGACATCCCGGGCCTCCTTGGGAAGGAGCCTCCTGCGTACGCTTCATTCCTGCATTCACTTGTTCATTCCTCATTCACTCATTCAAGCACCAGGGGCTCTCAGGTTTGGCAGGAAGAGTGGGCGGAGGCACGTGTGAGGCAGAACGAATGATTTCGATGGGGGAGAAAGCCAAGCTGGTTCCCCTTCATGAGCATGGAACTCTGGAACTGCACCCCCTGAGAAGCCCTCAGTCCCTGCTGTCCCCTAATGGCCTGCACATCTCCCTCTGCGTGTGAGGCTGGACTCCCCACCCTGCCCTACCTTCCACCCCACTCCCTGCTCCCTGAGCTCACCCAGTTCTTTCTGGGGCGTCTCCATGCTGAGTGCCTGCTTCTCAGCCCTGTGCTGTGGCCTGTCCTGAGGTCACACTGAAGACCCCAGGTCTCCTGAAACACTGGGGAGAGGCCCCTGGTCTCATCAGAGTGGGTCCTGGAGCCGGAGCAGGGACCTTGCCGTTGGAGCCTGAAGCACCCAGCACCAGCTTCTCCAGTTGTTTCTTCCTTCACGCATTCATTTGTTCAACATTTTCTTAGCACCAACAATAATCATGACAAAAATTAAATAATTATTAGGCTCTCACCTTGGGCCAGGCCCTGTGCTAAGGTGGTGGGGTTCTAGGATATTTAAGTCATCTTTTGTTCTCTTTGCCGCTTCTGCCCTAATAGAGTGCTTTGCATATATCGTTCTGCAGCTTTGCTCATGTGTTCAACAAGTGCTTGTTAAACACTTGGTCTATGCCGCATCAAAGGTGGACAGAACACACTTCTGGCCCACTGGGTGCTCAGGGTGCAGTGGGAGAGAAGACAGTCAGCCACAATACAACAGGGTGTTAATTACCCAGGTGCTTTTAACATAAGCTTGGGGGTTGGGATGGGGGGCTGCACTCATTCTGCGGTGGGAAGAGAGGGCGTCTCAGAAGAGGTGGCACTTGGACTGAATCCTCAAGGATGGAGGGCTGCATAGCTGAGGGTTGGGTCTGGGTTCTCGGCCAAGAAATCTGAAGTCCTCCTCCCTTTTCCAGGCATAAGAGAAGCCTCATCATCCCAGGAGCCAAAGTGGTCTTCAAAAAACTTGGATATTTTGATTCCCAATACTTACCCCTCATCCTTCAAAAAAACCCACAGCCATAGTCCTTCCCCCAGACAACACCATCTCTGTCCTCAGGGGGCTGGTTTCACAACTGCTCAGACTTACTTGTGAGAGTAAGATCCGCTCTTTGGAATGAATCTTTAAGAAGATTTGAAGTTTTTTATCTCCATTTTTCTGCCCTTGCCGTCAAAAGGCAGCTGGTAATAGCCCCCATGTGTGGAGACCAGCTGTAGAATCAGCTGGGTTCATGTGTGCTTAGGGCTGATGAGGAATTCCTTGGCCACCCTTGAGCATTGGAGTTGGCAGGAACTGTGTCCCTACATGGTTCTTAGGGTAGGTAAATAGATGAGAGAGTTGTTGGATGGCTAGAAAGATGGATGGATGGATGGACGATGGATAGATGGTTGAATGGGTGAATGGTTGAATGGGTAGATGGATGAATGGATGGATGGGTGGATGGATGGATGGGTGGGTGGGTGGATGG